>VDFB02277496.1:0-80280 GCA_007258455.2 Sequoia sempervirens
GGTTTCTTACATCTTCTTGGTCTCCCTCCTTCTTTGTCTCTCTTTTTTTCCTTTCCTCTGGAAGCCCCCCCTCCTTTCCTTCTCATCACCAAGGTCATCCTAGTTTGTTCCCCTCCCCTTTCTCCCCCCTTTCCTAGCTTCCTCTTTCTTATCTTTTGGGTCTCCTTTCTTCCCTTCTTTTCAAGTTCTCGTTATCTTTTTTCTCTCCTTTTCCTTTTTGTTCTCAATCTTTGGTTGTCTTTGGTTGTAAGCTTGTTCTTTTCATATTTTCCTCTTGTTCTCTTTAGTTGGTTGTTTTGATTTTAGTTAATTTAAAAAATTTGGCTCTTGACCTTCTTCCTTTTTTAAAATTTATCTAAATATCTCTCTTTTTATTTTAAAGTTAAAATTTCTTATAATTTAGCCTTGTGCTTTTTTCACTCATGTATTTAGCCTTGATTTGCATTGTTGACATTTATATTTGTTTTTCATTTCTCTTCGGTTTGATTGTTTTTTAAAATTATTTCTTGTCGCCTTTGACTAATTATTTGTATTTGCTATTTTGGTTGAGTTTTGATTTCTTCTTATTTTATTCTCCCTCACTTCTTGCTTCATTTCCACATACGCTTATGCACACACACAAGTTCATGTATTCTATCGCACATGCTTGCTTGCCTTCTCACTTTTTTCTATATATATATAAAATATGTGCTCTCACACGCATCTATGTATGTATTTTATGTCCAATTTTGTATTGTTGTACTTTTTAGTGTGTGCATATCTTGTTTGATACTTTTCCTCTTTTCTTTAATTTTGGTTTTCTTTAATTAATTTTCATCTTTTTCTTTTCTTTTCTTTTTTATGATATTTGCTAGTATTATTATAGTCCTTTCTCTTAGCTATTATAGTAGCATTTTTTATGTTTGAGTTCTCATTTATTTATTGTTTATGAATTCTTGAACATAGGATAAGTTAGTAGTTTCTTAATTTTTTTGGTTGTCATGTTGTTTCTTGATTTTATTTTTATTTTATTTTTAATATTCTCTTTGTTCTTAATATGCTCATTTATTGGCATTTGTTTTTAATAAAATTTCATCATTGATTTATTATAATTACGTCTATAATTCTAAATTTTTTCATATATTTGTTTTAATAAATATTTTTCTACATTGGTTCTCCTTTTTATGTTTATTCATTCCTAATTTTTTATTTTAAGTTGTTATTTTACCCTTTATTCTTTATGTTTTTGGGTTATATGGCTTAGTCCTTAATTCATATACATCTTCATTTTTACTATTTGCTTGGCCTCAAGATTGTGCTTCTTTCTAATTTCCTTCCTCCTTTTCTTTTTTGAATTTATTTATTTTTATTTTTTGTCCCTCGTGTCTTGTGCCTCCCCTTCCTCAAGTCGTTCTTCTACCTATTTTTATACCAACTAGGTTTGCAACTAACTATTTTTTCATCTCCTTGAGCTCTCTATCCTAATGATGGATCACAGAGTGATCTAAAACATTGATACAAAAACTTGCACACAATCAAATCCAGAAACACCAAAATTGATAAACTTTTCCAATCTTGCTCTTCAAACAATCTTCAATCCTTCTTCAACCTAATATCTACAACACAAACACAAGATGAAAAATTGTTTGTTTTTTGAATGGGGGTTTTCCTTGGTCAAATCTCATTTGGGTAAGTAAACCTTGAATTGAATTGAAATGATGAAATGTGAAAGGAATGGTGAATGAACAATGTTGTGTTGCAACTCACCAAACCCTTGCATAAACCTTTGGAATTTTGAAATTTTGATCTTGATCTTGCATGCAATGGCTTCAATGGATGTGGATCTTGATGCTTGAAATATTACTTGAATGCTTAAATTGAATCTTTGAAACCTACATCACAAAGTTAGCTCCAAAAATATGCACAATTGGAAAAGACTTTGACATGATCCTTGAGATCTTGATTGCTACAATAAATCACCGATAAATCTACTCTTGAATGTCATTGATCATAATCTTTGCTATAATTTTTTCTCACTTGAATTTCTAGGTGTCTTCTTCAAAAATATAATGTTGATTTGATAAAATTACCTTATATTTATAGATATCTATCCTTAATTTCCCAAAAATTAAACATCATGTTTTATTATTGAAATTTGAATTTGAGGTACAAAATTAAAAACATATTTTAAATTTAGGTTCAAGAAAAGTTTAGGGAGGACCCATTCACCATAGGTGAATGGGTCCTGTGTCCTTTATTTCAAAACACACATTGCTCAAGGTAAAGTATATATGTTGGCACTAATTTTTGTTGAGTTTTCCCTTCGGAAAATATATTTTATTAGGCTTGTAAATGTAAAATAGGGCTTATTAAGGCATAATTAAGTCCAATTTAATTGAGGGACCCAAAAAAAGTGTGAAAATTGAAGTTGAGTGGCCTTTTCCACACTACATTTAGTCTCATTTTAGTGAGAGACACCTTTGGCATCAAACTCAAAGTACTAAAGTAGATAAACAAGAGAGGTCTGAAGGTATAATGTCGGAATATAAGATGAAAAGCTAAGAGGTATTCAAGCCCCCAAGATCTAAGATCTTATGATAAACCAACAAAGTACAAGGAGACAATACACTTTGTTAAATATGCAAAGAAAGAATGACAAGATACTCAATCATACAATGCAAGACTCAAAAAGAAGAAATAAAATAAATAAAAGAAAGAAAAAGCAAGAATTAAGCCTCGATTATTTGGTCCAACTTGATGATCAAGCTCAGTTGTTTTCCAAAATATTAATAAAATGAAACCCATCATCTACTATGTAAACAATACAAAGTTCAAGGCTAGGTGGTAATTTGACATAATTAGGGTGAGTCGTAAGAAGTGGCGAGCAACTATACCAAATTGAGGCAATTTCCATAACTTGGATAAGGCACCATGTAGATGATCACAAGGTTAGCTCAGCTTGTGTTAAGTGTTAAAAATTATGAAAAGGCTCCACTAGTGCTGTGTTAGTGCTTGCGGCTTTGAGTATAAAGGCCTAATCGCAAGAAAGTTGTGTTATTTCTTGGTGGCCTTTACATGCAATAGATATCTAAAGGGTTTTTTTCAATTCATGAAGGTTGTCTTACCTTAGGAAATATCGCTCCATGCTCCAAGAGAGGAATAGTCAAGGATAAAAGATTCGTAACTTAGGGAATGCACTTTATAGAATTACCACTAAGAGGAATGTCATATGCTCAAAAAGGTCATAATATTGAAAGACATCAGACCCAATGTCACCAAGAAGAAGACACATCACATGAAGTAAGAATACCGCACTAAGAAACATAAGTTATAGTAAAAAGACAATGCCATTGGAGTTCTAATTTTAAAGGGAATTACAACACCATGTTGTGAGGCACCATTAAAGTAGAAAATGATAAGTGCTAAACAACAAAAGATAAGAGTTTATTGAAGCCCATTTCGCTATTGTTTCAAAATGAAGCTTGCTTACGAAAAAGTCAGTCAAATCCTACACATAAGGGATCCACAATGGTGTAGAAGCACCTTTGCAATATCTTGATTCCATCATGTAAATTCTTGGATAGTGCTCAAAATGGGTATCTTCACTTTGTAATTGGGTTAAATGAGTCATTTTTTAGGTCATCATGAGGTTATTTGATGTTTATTAGTCCAAGAAATGCAAAAAAAAAGTAAAAGATGTAAAGTTGTCAACATAAACTATAAAATTGTAAAAGTTGCACACAAGCAACATTTGGAATATGAAGATTCATGAACAATGGGAGGTAGTTAGGATTAGTTAGAAGATCAAGAGACAGTTGAAATTCATTTATAAAGGCTTTGTACATAATTTTGAAGATGTGGGTGATTGAATTCAAATGTTGAATCCATTAAAAAATTTGTTTTATGCATTTTTCTACATATATCTTTTGTTTTCTGGTGTTGTACGAAATTGTACAGGATGGGAAGCATGAAATAATGTTTGTAAGTGATGAAGTAATCAACCACCTTCCATTTGGAGTTTTTCTCATGTATTTTAGTTTTAATTTGTGCAAGTTATTGTCATTTTACATAAAACTGTTAGAAACCCTCATTAGGGTAAACAAAGATCTTTAAAATGGTGGTTCTCCTCTTTTAGCCAATAAAATCTCCTCAGAATTTTGGTAGGAAACACCCGTCAGAAGTGTTCTTTCAAGGCAATATAGTGGTAGTTCTTATGACAAGTATTCTATGAGGAATGATTGTATTTTCTGCCTAAAAATTTTTTAAGCAATCCGTAAAAGATGTTAGGGATGGCTAGTGCTAGTTTACAAATATTCTTGGGGATGTGTTGATATTTCCACGAAGAGTCTGAAGGAACTATTTCTCATATCTTTTGAAGGTCGGATTAAATGACTATGATTTGAGGGTGAAAGAAATGAAATTTTGATCGGAATTGCATGCATGTATTATATAGGCATGAGATCATGATCTAGGGTTTGTGGAAATGAACATGGAAAGGGTCTTTTTATGAATTAATAAGCTTTATCAAGTTAATCAACACATGTTTGAAGCTTTGGGATAGTGCATTTGTGATTGGAAATGTAGGATTCAATAAGACCTATATACCTGATAGACCCAATAGGCCTAATTTGTACGCTAACATACCCAAATTGATCAATACTTGCCAAAACAACATATGGGGAAATTTGGATATGTTTGAAAACACAATAATGGTTACTCTAAACATTGATCACAGTCATGAGAAAGGGCTTGTACTAGGAGATAATTCTGATAGTCTATGTTTTGATGGCTACTAGCCATATATGTAGTCAAAGAAGGAAGTGAAGTTTGTGTGTAAAGGCAGACCTTGGGAGGTGTTTTGTTTGTTAATTTGACTCATATGAATATGTATCAAGCATTGAATGGATTCATTGTGTCTTGGAAGGCCAAAGTGTGTATATGTAGTCATTAAGTGTCATGGTTGTATGATTAAGGCAGTTGTAAAAGAGGTGGTATGTGGAATCTACTGATTTTTTTCAGTCATTTTCAAGTTGATTAAGGGGTTTTGAGGGTTGGTTAAATTATTGGAACTCTAAATTGTATTTTGAGTGTTTGAATCAAGAGCTTTCGTGAAGGGAAACAGTACTTGTGATGAATAAGCAAACTGAGATTGTTTTGAGTTTTTGCTAATGAGTTTGAGTAGCTAAGATTTCTTCCTCTATAGTGCATCACACAAATTGGGTCGCCGTAGATGTCTTTGGTAACAATGTTATTTATAGAAAGTTTAGAACATCATCATTCTCAAATACTCGAGAACTGAAGAATGACACAAAGAGAAAGCAAAAAAAAGAAAAAGCTGGTCAAAATGGAAGAGACCTAACAGTTCAACACCTCGTGTCATCCCCAAAGGAAAAACACAAGACAAAATAAATATAAAGATTTAAGACATATGGTGAAGAAATGGTAGGCAATAGAGAATAAATATAAAGACATGTTGGGGCCAGAACAATATAAGATCACATTACGCATATGAAATCACACACAAAGAATATGAAAAGAAGATAAAGAAAAGACTAGTAAATCACATGTGAGTCAACTTATAGTAGGTTGTCTACATCCCAGTCTTGTTCATCATATGTGGAAGGCAGATAACCAACCAAAGGGACAACAAGTGTTGTACTAGGAACATCACCAAGTTCAACACATGGAGAGTCACTCTTTTTAGAAGGATCATCATGGTTGTTATTATCTAAGTTCATGGAAAAGGAAAACAATAAATTCAACTCATTATGCACTTCCTCATCAATCTTAGTAATCTCATCATCATCATCCAAGTTAATCACAACATAAGGTCTAATGATAATATCCATGGAAGGTTCTTGCTCTTGTTGTGGTTGAGATATAGGATTTTCCTGTTGCAACAAAGCTAGAGAGTCATCATGCATTGCTTGATTTGTTGTTTGATATTTTGTTTTTGATTCACCTTTTGCTTGTAACTGATGAGTAATAGTACAACATCTATGTCTACTCTTTCTAGTATTTTGATTTCTTTTTGTTCGGTTTTCAAGTTATGATTGTGTAGGAGCAGGTTTATCAACCATAGGTTTCTTTTCTTCCCATAAGGAAGGAACAAAAGGAATCATGGGAGGTTGTTCAACCACTTTCTCTTTAACTTTATAAAAAAAAATATTTTAGGAGGCACAATAGGACTTATTTGGTTATCTCATGGTCTCTTATAGGAAATGGATGAAGGATTTGTCATATGTTGGTCTTGGTTACTTGGAAGGGCTTTTGGTTCAATCATGGTCTCATCAATGATAGGAGGCTCAATCGTAGGTTGAGGAAAATTGCTAAGGGATAATTCTGCTATGCACTTTGCCTTAAAATTTTGATAATATTTGAAAAAGAACTCCTCACGAGGCCTAATAGGTTCCATAGGTTTGGGGAAAAATAAATCCAATGAGAAATTCCCACGGGAAGACATAGAATTAAAGCCACTATGGTGCATAGTAAATATTTCATTGTTAAATGGAAACTTCAAACATTTGTGTATGGCTGACGGGAAGACTTTCATGGAGTGAAGCCATGAGTAGCCTAATTTTACACAAAATTGGTCTAATGTCGGGATGATGGAGAATGAGAAATTCAAATTTTTCCATCCAACATGTAGAGGAAGAGTTATCGAACCCATCGTAGGGCAAGAAAAACCATTATGTGTTTTGATCCATGCTTTTGGTTGTTCATAAGTATCTTGATAAAGTTCATGCACAAACAAGAATTATTTGGTTATCACATTCTCTACATAGACAGGATCAATTAGTATCCCATTAGTAGGCTTGTCATTGATTCTTCTAGCAATTTGTTACCACTATATTTTTGTTATGCTTCATCTTAAGTCATTCACCACTCTATAAATAACTATTGGTCTTATGTGGGTGGTATTTTAAGTCATAGTTCAAACCCAAGCAGTGTTTTATTAAGTTTGTTGAAATTTTCACTTTGAACCTGGGTGGTGTTTTAGGTGTTCCATTGAACTCTCTTTTGCTCTTTGTCTAAAGGTTATTTTTCTAGGCGGTGTTTCACCATGATGTTCGAACTCAGACACATATTTGTGAAGTTCACCGAACTCCCCATTTCATGGCTTGTAGACGTTTATTTTCAATTTTTTGAAAGACAGTTATATTGGAAGTGGTGAACGTGTGATGAGGAAAGTTAAGGCATTAAATGTTCATCTACTTCCATGTTTTTCTATGAAATCAAGTTTTAATAAATTAAAGTGCTAGACAAACATTCTCATTACAAAATTCTCTAGAGATGAGCTCAAGGAGACGTAGAGTTCAATCTGCAATGCCCACCATCGAGCTATTTTCAGATTTTACTCACTTGGCCTATTCTCTAGATTATTTCTTCTTGCCTTATAGAAAACATCAACTATCATAAACTATTATTTATAATCCATGGAAAAGGTTAAATATGTGGGTTGTGAATATGTATCTGGGTTAACATATGAGGGTCCAAAAATTCATGATACTCATCTAGGGCCTGTTAGTTTAGATGAATTGTGAAGTAAATTCAAGAAACCCAATCCTTCGCCCATCATGGAACGAGTAATAGACCATGGGTTAGTTGAAGCCACTGTATTTCCCATATCCCAACAATTCCTTGAACTTATTCAAGAATGTATAAGACATTATAATTCATAGATAGGGGAGGTTAGAACAGAAGACAATAGACTTGTTTTGAAGGTTCACAGATCTACCTTTGTGTCTTGCTTAAAGCTTATGGAGAGAGAAGAGTATACACCAATGAACATGACGCGTTCCTAAATTGAATTCACTACAAAGAAAGGGGTTTATAGGAATGTGATAGCGAAGAATTGGTTGGCCAAACCAAAAAAGGGAAAATCCCAATTGCCTCATAACCTACACATAAATCATTTTGTAGAGGAGGAGGTGGTCGACATTGTGGTGTTGTTACATAGGGTAAGGGGGAATGAAAATGTTCATGGATTCGAAGAGTGGATTTATTTCTTCATCCAAATTATTTTGAGCGGAGAGAAATTTCTAGATTGGGCAGAGATTATTAGTGACCATCTACATGAATTAATTCCATTCTTTACTCTTAATATATTTTTCTATATGTCTTCATATTTGATATATGCCCTTGCCAGCACTGCACTCCTAAAACTTCCTGATAGCACTAAGTGATTTACTTTGGTGAAAAGTACCACTTAAGTGATTACTATGACAAACTTCAAATACCATAAGAGCTTTCAATATTTCAAAAAGGTAAATCGATATATTTTCCATGAGGATAGTTTAGAGATATAAGGATGATCCTCGTAATGCACCGTCACTCCGGGGTCATAGTTTGTTGACTTTATGGTAGCCATTTTATTCAATTCCAAATATTCTCATACATTAGGGTTGGCGGATATGTTGGATTTACAAAAATTCTCCAAGTACTTCAAGACAGGTAAATATTGAGGGTAGGTAACACACGTTAATAGATTATGCCAAGATAGGAAAAGATTGACAGTTTGTTTCCCTTTTGGTTTTGGTGCATATAGTCATCAATCAATGTCAAATGCCTTGAATATTGAGAAGGAACTATCCAAGTACAACATGCCTTCATATGATGAGTGATTCCCCTTTTATTTAAAGGATTATATTAAGAATAACTTGAAGTTGAGCCCTAATTTTTACCATCAATCTAGCCTTGAAGATTATTGGGCTGACTGTTTCGATGAATATGAGGTAAGAAGAAGAAGTTGGATGAGATTGTCAATAGAACAGATAATCATTTATGATTTGAAGTGGGATTTGTAGGTCATTGTAGAATATGGGTTTGACATGGTGGACCCAGTGTATACTGAATTGATAGAGAGCCGACCTATCCCTACTATGGATTGGAACTTTAAAGAGAAGGAAACCATTGAGGCAAAAATTATTGATGTTTTGGCTAGAACACAAGAATGGGTAACAAAGAAGAAAATTGAGCAACCTCATCCTCACACTAGGTCTAAGGATTCACAGCCTACTAAAGGAGCTTATCAAGCCTCTACTAGCGGGCAATCAGTTAGCAATGTTTCTCAGTCCTTACCATCTAGAACCCAAGGAGGTGGTGATGGAGAGCTATCGGACAAGAATTTGTACTCACAGACCTGTGGAGAAGATATTTTTAGCCTACCTACTTTGGAAAAGGAAAATTAAGGAGAAGAAGAAGAGGAGGAGGGTTTAGAAACCCTTAATATCAATTCCTCTCGCTCCCAAGATGAGTTACCCATCAAAGAGGTAGGCACATCTCAGAGGTCACAAACAATTGCACCTATAGAGGATACTCCTCTAGTCACTAGGACATTGTTCGAGTCTCCAGGCTTCAAGGCAACCAAGGTTTTAGTAACTCCAACCCGGTTGGAGAATTCATTGTCACAAAAAAGGAAAGCTATACAGCCTAGCTTTCCTAAATAGGATATGGTGGGCCAGCTATTGCAAGGGACTTCAACTCCAAAACCTAAGAAGTTAAAAACTACTACTAGGCTAATAGATGATACAAAGTTAGGGAGGCTCCAGATAGAAATTGCACACCCTTCAGTGTAGAGGGATATTTCTTAGGAAGCTGCAAGTGACTTTGAAGTGAACAGAGGAGACCTCGGTCCTCCTACCAAGGATGGAGATTTTCATATTTTTTAAGTGTTTGCATCTAGAATGGTTGAGAGATCAAAGAAGGATAAAGAAATTAAAGATGACTTGAAAGCCCAGGTTCGAAACTTGACCGAATTCCTAAAGTTTATTTTTGAGATTGTTCCTCAACCTCTCTCGCAGGTCGATTCTTCTAGAGAATCACTCACTATGGTTGTAAAGGAGACCTTAACTAAAATTAAAATTGTCAAAGCCTAGGTAGGGCTATAGATGATTGGATTGAGTCTCTGGTTAAGAAAGGAAGTCGTAAATGAAGTGACACCATCATGATGGCCTAGCTTCTCTTTTCTTTCTTTTAGGTGTCTTTTCATTTGATCAACTAGGAACATGAAGAGGCAGTTGTTATCTACCTATTTAAATGTAGCTATTTTCATATGTTTTCTCTCTAGACATTTTTAGAAAACTACTTAGTACTTGTTATTAATGAAATTATTGTTTTTTCTATGTGCAATTGGGTTGTGAAGTAATTTGAAGTTCTTAAATCTTTGCATTTGGGAATATCTTAGTGCATATCTTATCTTTGAGTAAGTAATGCAGTTCTTCATAATTGATTTCATTCCTAGATAGTATTGGGCATACATTTTATTTCTGGTAATTAATTTGTCTTTGTGCTAATACATCCTATCCATTGGAGCTTGCCATGATATTTGGGAATTTTTCTAATATTGGGTATACATTTCTTGCTTTCTGGTTAAAAGTATACATGGTATTTAGTTTTAGTAGTTTAATTCATTGAAAATATTGAGGGATTTGTACCTCGATAAAATTTAGAGAATATTTATCTTTACTTAAAGGTCGATATTCATAGCTGCTTGGTTAATTTTTGGCACCTTTTGGGCGTTGTATTGTGATTCCTCAAGGCGCCCAATCTTTTAGCCAACAGATTTTTGGTGACTCTACTAGGGAAATCATATTGTAAAGTTTTGGTTGTCTTGTCCAAGCATATTTCAAGAGTAATTTAATTAACCCTGGATTTTCATAGGTTTACTAGAGGGGAAAGAAGTAGGGATATTTTTTATCCTATTTTTGAAACACTACAAAGAAGTGATTTCTCTTATATTATTCCCTCTAGGTGAAGGGTTGGGGCTAGGAGGAGACTCACCTCACCTACTAGAACACTTGCTAATCATTCCACCTCCCAAGCACTTGTTTTACACAAAATTGTTTTACTAGTTGTGATCAATTTTCCCCTTAGTATGGCTCAACAACCCATCCCTTGGGGTGCTTCTATTGGTCCTCTATAGTTAGGAAATAATTTGCATGATTTACCCAAGGGGTCTCATAAGAATTTACTTAAGTTTTTAGGAGATGGGAAAATTTCACCAAAGGAACACATTGATGTCTTTTTTGTAGCATGTGGTGTGCTTGCAATACAAGAAGAGGATGTAGTCATCAAGTTTTCCATAGAATCTTTAGTTGATGTAGCAGTACAATGGTTTTATCAACTACCTCTTGTATGTTTCACAAATTGGTCCACTATGCGTAGCAAGTTTGAATCCAGGTTCAAAGGTGCAGATGATGACCTAGCATTGTTAGCAAAAGTTACTCACATGAAGGAAGCAAATGATCCTATGAGGGACTTTGTGGCTAATTTTAACAGAATAATAAACAGGATTACAGTTGCTAAAAGACCCTCTGTAGAAACACATAATTTTTTCTTTATTAATGCACAACATCCTGATATTGGTCTTCTCTTAAAGAGGCAACCATTGAACACTCTTGAGGCTACATAGGCATTGGTTGTTGAGTTAGAAGATGATTTCATTCCAGTTGGAAAATGGAAGAAATAATTGCATACGAACAAGGCACTCCCTACTACTTCTTTTGATCCTATGATTCAGAGGTTGGCTAATGATATAATTGACCTCAAAAGGAAAATGTTGAAAGGTAATCAGCTCTATCAAAATATTCCTAGGAAGACAAATTTTCATCCAAGGAATAAAACACTACCTTTACCCCCAACTCAATAGAGGTTGGTGATTGAAGCTCCTCCCCAAAATAATAAAAAGAACATGTGTGTCTTTCACCTTACATCTGATCATGATGGCATTGACTACCCTGAAATGAATAAGTTTATGCAATTAACTAATACCAAAGAAGTTATTGAAGAAGTCACAGAGGAAGGCACTTCATCTAATCAATATGGTTACTCTGCAAGTGGATACTTAGAATATGAACCCGATGATGATAGAGTAGATGTGTGCATTACCTTGGATGATGCTACATGTGTTGCCATCACTCGAAGCCAAAAACACCACAACCAAAAAGGTACCCCTAGTTCTCCTAAAGTTTTACTCACAAAAGCTAGTGCAGTTTCTAAGGGTGAAAATGCTTCACAAAGCGTGATCAATAGCTCCCCTAAAAATCCTATCGTATCACCCCCTAAGGGTCAAACAGGGGATTTTGATATTGTGGAATTTTCTAAAGCTACTAAAATCTAGGTCTCTTAGGTTGAATATTTAAAGATGAACCCTAACTCTAAGGAGCTGGATAAGCTAATTGAATATGTTAGGCCAGGACATTTGAAATTGCATGCAGGACTAGATGAAGCAACAATTAAATCTCAAGACTCGGTCATTAATACTACATCTTGTAGTAGAACATCTTTTCCATTGACCTCTAATGCAAAACCATACCTGTTCTATGTATCATTATTTGTAAATGGGTTCAGAGTTAACAATCATATCATTGATTCAGGTGCTTCTGATAATGTCATGCGTACAAAAATTGCTAAAGCGTTAGGAATAGAAATGACCAAGACCTTTGGAAAGTGTTATTCAGTGGATTCCAAGAAAGTACCTTTACTTGGACAGATTAAAGATGCCCAAGTTGCACTGGTTGCTTACCCAAACAAATGACTCAAGCTCACCATACTGGTTGCAGATATACCTGCTAGTTATGGTATTCTTCTAAGCAAGAGATTTTGTAAAGACTTGGGAGGAGACATATAGTTGGATTGGTCATATGACACTATACCTATTGGGAAAGAGAAATTACGCCTCAAACCTGAGTCAAAGGCCAAAATAACAGTGCTCAAGTCTGAAGACCCCAAAGCACAAATCTTGTATGAAGAAAATGAGTTTTGGAACTATATGCTTTTCTTTGGAGAAGAAAAGGAAGATGGTGTGCATATTCCAAATTTAGAACCCCTATAAGCAATGGAATTCCTCATGGAAGCGTTCCTTATGTCGTTCGTATGGGTCATTCTTTACTTTTGTTAGGTTAATCAGCTTATGGCATGAACAAATATGCCAATTGGGAGATGTTGAACTAATTGTTAAGCAAGTGTGTAATGTTTTCATTGTTAAGAATGAAAGGTTAAAGCATTACCAAAACTGAGTTTGAAAACCATTGAAAATTTTGATGCCTCCTAACAGAAGCCATTCATAGGAAATCTCACAAAGGCTGACCTCAGCGTGGCTTCTACCTCTACCTCCGCATCTCGTAATTCAAAGAACAACCTACATAATTGAAATATTTGATGCCTAGTGTTCCTGACAATGTCAATCACTGGCAGGTCTTTGAAGATGACAAATAGATTTGTGCTTTCTTAGAAAATGTTGGGGCTTTTTCTCAAATCTTCTTTGAAGGAAGCAATAATCAGTGTAAGGACTTTTTCCCTAATAACATAGTCGATCACCAAGATGAGGTTATTTAGTTAAAAGTAAATAAAATACCTAAAGGATTGGTTTCTCTTGAAGACTTGTTTAATCGCCATGATCGTTCTGTAAGGAAGAAAATGAGTAATTTTGCTGGATATTCCAATGAGTTCAAGGCACTAAATATTAGGGACCTTAATTCTCCTAAAATGGTCTATATTGGGAAATGCTACTCTCTAGAAGAGAAGGAGAAATTAATAGCCTTGTTAATTAAATATAAAGAATTTTATGGATGGTAAGTTTCAACATCACATACCACTTAAAGAGGGGAAAGCTTCTTTCAGACAAAAATAGAGGAATTATAACCCCATGGTAACCAATGCAATTTTTAAGGAGATTGACAAATGCTAAAAGCATGGATTATATAACCTATACATCATTCTACTTGGGTAGCAAACATTGTACCAGTTCATAAGAAGAATGGGGAGATTTGGATATGTGTTGACTTCAGGAATCTTAACCAGGCATCATTAAAGGGTAATTATCCCCTACCTAACATGGACCATAGCTTGCAAATGGTTGTTGGCTCAAAGATGATGTCTATGTTAGATGGCTTTTCGGGTTATAATCAGATCAGTGTGGTAGGAGAGGACTAGTACAAAATGACATTCACTACTCCTTAGGGAACCTTCTCCTATAATCGAATGCCATTTAGACTCATTAATACACGAGCAAAGTTTCAAAGAGCTATGGATCTATCTTTTGGTGACCTCTTGAACAAGATCATAGTCATTTATCTTGATGATTTGGTAGTGTTCTCTAAGAAGAGAGTGGACCACCTACAAGATCTGGAACAAGTTCTACAAAGGTGCAAAGAACATGGTATCTCTCTAAACCCCAAGAAGTCTATTTTTGTTGTCACTGAAGGCAAAATTTTAGGTCGCATCATGTCAAAAGAAGGCATTAGAATAGATCCTGGTAGAGTGAAAGTTACACTACAACTAGGACTCCCTTCAAGTCGAATTGGAGTGAAATCCTTTTTCAATTAGGTGAATTTCTTGAGGAAATTTGTTTCAGATTTTTTGAAATTATTAAACTCATTGTGGATATGATGAAATAAAAACCCAATTTTAAATGGAATGAAGCTAGGAAGTGAACTTTTGAAAATATTAAAGAGGCAATTTCCTGGGATCCTATCCTGGTTAGTCCAGACTTCAAGAGGGACTTCATTATTTATTGTTATGCCTCTAAACACACTACATTGCCATGTTGTTACAAGAGAATGAATACAAAGTTCAAGCATCCATTTCCTTCATGAGCAAGCCATTAAAGAAACATGAGCTTAATTATTCCCCAATCAAAATACATGTGTTTGCAGTGGTCAGGGCAGTTAAGCAATTTTGCTTCTATATCTTGCATTCACACTCGGTGGTCTATGTGCCAGACATAGCTATTAAGAGCATATTGACCCAATAGGATATTGATTGCAATAGGAGAGGCAGCTGGATAGCAAAGGTGCATGAATATGACTTAGACTTGAAGCCTAAAAAATTAGTTAGGGGAAGGGAACTCTATAAATTAATGGCATAGAATCCAAAGGAAGAAGAACAAGATGAGGATTTACCATTGGCTTTGATCGTCAGTCTACAAGATGAATGGTTTTCTAATATTTCCTACTTCCTCACATATGGACAATGGCCAAAGCACCTCTCAAGGAAGCAGACAAGGAACTTAAAATTAAAAGCAACTAAGTATGTTATTTGGAGTGACACCTTATATAACCGCGGTGTAGATGGAACCTTCTTAAAATGTGTGGATAAATCTCAACAAGAACGGTTACTAAATATTTTCCATAATGATGCTTGTGGAGGTCACTTCTCTTCCACTGTAACAACCTTCAAAATCATAAGGCATGGATACTACTGGCCTGGGATGTTCAAGGATGCCTATCATTGGGTGGCTAAATGTGAGAAATGTAGATTGTTTGTAGGGAAACCTCAATTGGCAGCTTTACCACTCAAGCCTGTGGTTATCAATGGACCATTTCAATAGTGGGGCTTGATTTTATTGGCCCAATCAGTCCACGGTCAAATGGATTTCATACCCACATCATTGCAGCCATTGATTACTTCACTAAATGGGTGGAAGTGATTCCAATCTAGAGAACCACTTCTGAAGTAGACTCTAATTTCATCAAAGAAAATATTTTAGTCAGGTTCGGAGTCGCACACAAGCTAGTCACTGACAATGCTACTAGTTTCTTCTCTAACGATATTTTGGTTTTCTGCTACAATTATGGAATCTCCCTTTCCCATTCAGTCGACTATTACCCTTAGGGAAACGGTCAAGCAAAATCTAGCAACTAAAATTTGATAAATATTATCAAGAAGCTAGTTGATGAAAACTAGAAGGGTTGGCACAAAAATTTGTATGATGCCCTATGGGAAAATCGAATAACTCCAAAAAATTCCATTGGGACAACCCCCTTTGAACTAGTATATGGATTGGAAAGTGCACTTCCTCTTTCATTAGAGTTGTCAATTCATAAATTGTAGACTGCCATTGAGGAAGTTGAATTCAATGATGCATTGGAGAGGAGGATTATGTATTTGACCAAGATATAGGAATAGTGCGAAGAAATGGTTGATAAAATCACCATACACCAAGCAAAGGTTAAAAATATTTTTGATAGAAGAGTCGAACCAAGAAATTTTATGGTTGGAGATTCAGTTATGCTTTGGGACAAGCACAAAGAACCTAAAGGATCCCACAAGAAGTTCGATTCACTCTAGATCGGTCCTTTTAAAATTATTCAAGAGTGTGGGCCCAATACCTTCCATCTTGTATACCCTGATGGTACCCCCTTTCCCATTCCTTACAATAGGCAAGATTTGAAGCTCTATCAGTTGTGATGGCCTCATGGCCTCTTTCTATACATAGTTAGTTTAGGGGTTTGATTTTGTTTTGGTTGTTTTCTTGCTGCTAGAGGGAGAATGTATTTTAATTTATCCAACTCATTTCCCAATGGATAAGACACTAATCATACTATTTAGATTTGGGTTTGTTGCTTCATCCTAATCAGTCTTTGTCCCTAGCCAGAGCCACTATTACCACTATATTTTTTCTATGCTTCATCTTAAGTCATTCGCCATTCTATAAATAACTCATGGTCTTATGTGGGTGGTATCTTAAGTCACAATTTGAACCTAGCAAGTGTTTTATTAAGTTCGTTGAAATTTTCACTTTGCCGCTTGTGCCTATTTTACATCACTTTTTCACTTTGAACCCGGGCTGTGTTTTAGGTGTTCTGTTGAAATCTCTTTTGCTCTTTGTCTGAAGGTTGTTTGTCTAGGCAGTGTTTCACCATGATGTTCGAACTCAGGCGCATATTTGTGAAGTTCACCGAACTCCCCATTTCGCCACTTGTAGACATTTGTTTTCAAATTTTTGAAAGACGATTATATTGGAAGTGGTGACGCGACAACTACAATGTGTTATGAGGCGAGTTAAGGCATTAAATGTTAATCTACTTCCATGTTTTCCCAAGAAATCAATTTTTAACAAATTAAAGTGCTAGACAAACATTGTCATTACAAAATTCTCTAGAGACAAGCTGGAGGAGACGTAGAGTTCAAGCTGCAGTGCCTGCCATCGAGGTATTTTCAGATTTTACTCACTTGTTCTATTCTCTAGATTATTTTTGCCTACCTTATAGAAAACATCAATTGTCAGGACTATTATTTCTAATGCATTGCAAAGGTTAAATATGCAGGTTGTGAATATGTATCTGGGTTATGATACTCATCTAGGGCTTGTTAGTTTAGATGAATTGCAAAGTAAATTTAAGAAACCCAATCCTTCACCCATCATGGAACGAGTAATAGACCGTGGGTTAGTTGAAGCCATTGCATTTCCCATAGCCCTGCAATGCCCTAAACTTATTCAAAAATGCATAAGACATTATAATTCATAGACAAGGGAGGTTAGAACAGAAGACAATAGACTTGTTTTGAAGGTTCAAAGATCCACCTTTGTGTCTTTCTTAAAGCTTCTAGAGAGAGCAGTATTCACTAATGAACATGACGCATTCCCAAATTGAATTCACGACAATGAAAGGGGTTTACAGGAATGTGATAGCGAAGAATTGGTTGGCCAAACCAAAAAAGGGAAAATCCCAATTTCCTCGTAACCTGCACAGAAATCATTTTGTAGAGGAGGTGGCCGACATTGTGCTGTTGTTACATAGGGTAAGGGGGAATGAAAATGTTCATGGATTTGAAGAGTGGATGTATTTCTTCATCCAAATTATTTTGAGCGGAGAGCAATTTCTAGATTGGGAAGAGATTATTAGTGACCGCCTACATGAATTAATGATATTCTTTACTCTTAATAGATTTTTCTATATGTCTTCATATTTGACATATGCCCTTGCCAGCACCAGACCTTGGCCTGGATTAAGACCAAGTGATTTACCTCCAAGAAAAGTAACAATTTATGATTACCATGGCAAAATTCAGCTTCACAAGAGCTTTCAATATTTCAAAAGGGTAACTGATACTTTCTCCATGAGGATGGTCAAAGAGATACAAGGACATCCTACAATGCGGCTATCACCTGAAGCCATGCAGTTTTTTGACTTCTATGGAAGCCATTTTATTCAATTCTAGAGATTACCATATGTTAGGGTTGGTGGATATGTTGGATTTCCTATAAAATTTCCCAAGTATCTTGAAGACAAGTGAGTGATTATTGAAGTAAGCAGGCAATTGGTTGACGTTAACAGATTATTCCAAGACAAGAAAATATTGATAATATGTTTCCCTTTTGGTTTTGGTGCATAGAGTTGTCAATCAATGTCAAATGCCTTGAATATTGAGAAGGAACTATCCAGGTACAACATGCCTTCATATGATGAGTGATTCCCCTTTGATTTAAAGTATTATATTAAGAATAACTTGAAGTTGAGCCCTAATTTTTACCATCAATCTAGTCTTGAAGATTATTGGGCTGACTGTTTCAATGAATATGAGGTAAGAAGAAGAAGTTGGATGAGATTGTCAGTAGAATAGATAATCATTTATGATTTGGAGTGGGATTTTTAGGGCATTTTGGAAGATGGGTCTGACATGGAGGACCTAGTGTATACTAAATTGATAGAGAGTCATCCTATCCTTGCTATGGATTAGAACTTTAAAGAGAAGGAAACCACTGAAGCAAAAATTGTTGATGTTTTGGCCAAAACACAAGAATGGGTAACAAAGAAGAAAACTGAGCAACCTCGTCCTCACACTAGGTCTAAGGATTCACAGCCTACTAAAGGAGCTTATCAAGCCTCTACTAGTAGGAAATCAATTAGAAATGTTTCTCAGTCCTTATCATCTAGAACCCAAGGAGGTGGTGATGGAGAGCTATCAGACAAGATTTGTACTCACAGACCTATGGAGAAGATATTTTTAGCCTACCTACTATGGAAAAGGAAAATTAAGGAGAAGAAGAAGAGGAGGAGGGTTTAGAAACCCCCGAAGGCAATTCTCTCCTCCCAAGACAGCTGCCCATCAAAGATATAGGCACATTCCTGGGAGGTCATAAATAATTGCGAATTTGCTGTTGATACTCTTCCAAAATATCAGGGACAGTCATATTCTGAGTCTCCGTGCTTCAAGGCAACCAAGGTTTTAGTAACTCCAACTTGGTTGAAGGATTCATTATCACGAAAAAGAAAATCTATACAACCTAGCTTGCCTAAATATGATATGGTGGGCCAACTATTCTAGAGAACTTCAACCCAAAAACCTAAGAAGATAAAGACTATCACTAGGTTGATAGATGATATAGAATCAGGGAGACTCCAAATAGAAATTGTGCACCCTTTAGTGCAAGGGGATATTTCTTAGGCAACCTCAAGTGACTTTGAAGTGAACAGAGTAGACCTTAGTCCTCCTACTAGGGATGGAGATGTTTAGATTTTTTAGGTATCTATAGCCAAGATGGTTGAGAGATTGAAGAAGGATAAAGAAAGTAAAAATGAGTTGAAAGCCCAGGTTTGAAACTTGACCGAATGTCTAAAGTCTATTTTTGAGATTGTTCCTCAGCCTCTTTCTCAAGTTGATTCTTTTGTAGAATCACTCATAGTAGTTAGAAAGGAGGCCTTGACTAAAATTAAAAGTTTTCAAAGCCCAAGGTTGTGAGATGATTGATTGAGTCTTTGTTAAGAAAGGAAGCGGGAAACCATGACATCATCATGATGTTGTCCTAGCTTCTCTTTCTCTTTAGCACCTTTTCATTTTATTGATGGAACATGAAGAGAGAGTTGTTATCCCATTTAAATGTCATTTTCATATGTTTTCCTAGATACGTAAACTTAATACTTGTTACATAATGAAACTTTTCATTATTTTTGTGCAATTCAAAGGAAGTAATCAAGTTCTTAAATCTTTGAATTTGGGAACATTTCAGTATATCTTATCTTTGAGTAAGTAATGAAGTTCTTCATAATTGATTTCATTCCTAGATAGTATTGGGCATACATTTTATTTTTGGTAATTAATTAGTATTTATGTTTATACATCCTATTCATTGGAGCTCTCCCTGATATTTGTGAATTTTTCTAATATTAGATATACCTTTCCTACTTTCTAGTTAAAATAATACATGGTATTTAGTTTTAGTAGTTTAATTCATTGAAAATCTTGTGAGCGAATTATACCTCAATAAAATTCAGAGAATATTTATCATTACCTAAAGGTCGATATTCAGAGTTGCTTGGTTAATTTTTGGCATGTTTTGAGCGTTGTATTGTGATTCCTCAAGGTTCCCAATTTTTTAGCCAATAAAATGTAAAGAGGACCATCGGGTGTATGTTTAATTATGTCATTTTGTGAGAAAGCAATGTCAAGGGACATATTGGTTAGGCCCTTGCAAGGTTGAACTTTAATGAAGTTGACCATAGGGTTTATAGGATATTGTTTTATGTGTTGATCAATGATGTAAGTGAGGCTACACAAAATTTATATTCCTTGTTCATTATTAAGCATCTTTCTCATGTTCTCTATGACAGGAATTGTGGTACCAACAATGTATTCAAAACTCACAAAGTTTTGCAATTTGTCTAATTCTTCATCCATTTTTCTTAAGTTCGCTTGACGGATATTAGCAACCATTAATTCAACATTAGTGACATTTTTTTTTGGTAAAGAGGTCATAATAAATGAGGTGTCAATGGTATGGTCCATGATGGGTTGACTAGTGTCAACACTGAGTGAAAGAGCTAGAGAACTCAAGATCCATGACGAATGTACTAGCATGAGATGGCATGAGTCTAGATCTACATCTCACTAGAGTATTGGAAATAGGACACTAGGTTGTGAAATTAATACAAATTTCACCAAACCTAAGGTGCACCCAAAATGGAGAATAGGCACTAGATAAATGCAACAAACACCCAAAAATAGGAAGTGCAATGTAAGTATTTAAAAAGAGATAGCGATTTCCATATTCTAAACAAGATTACTTTTTTATTATACTATGCAAAAACCTAAAAATGATGTCTTGTAATTATAATTTATGTTTGAAATGCACTTGAATTGATCAATCAACCTTATTATAAATGATTGCAAAAAACAAAAAATTCTAGAAACTGAAACAGAAAACTAAATGCGGAAACACAGAATGCAGACAAGGAGTTTTTAGTGCCCAAAAATTCAGAAACAAGCCTGATCAAGGACTCATTCACCCATGGGCAAATGGTCTTCTGTCAGAGTTTTGAAAAATTAAATTGCAAATTTTTGAGTTGATGTTTATGTTTTTGGATTCTGGTTGCAAAAAGGTAGTTATAGTTTCAAATTTTTAGCAAATCAGATCTAAATAGAAGTGTGAAATGATGCTAAATGATAAGTAAAAATACCTAATTTGAGATGCAATTTTGATTCAATTTTCTAATTTAAGTGACTAATCATGCAATGTTATGTAAGCACTATGCAAAATTAATGAAATTTTTGAATTTTGCATATTTTAAAGAATGCAAAATGAAAATCTAAAACCCTAAATGAGATGCAAAATAATGCAAGTAAACAACCCTAAATGAAATTCAAATGAATGCAATGCAATTCAAAGTAATTCAAATCCTAGATCTAGGGTTTGAATGGACTCCAAATTCAGAAAGTTTATAGTGCAAGATTGTCAATTTTACTAAAATGAAATGGTGAAAAATAGGGTAAAGGGGAAATGTGTGTGTTCACCAATTTTAAAATGTAGATGTGGATGGACCTATTTCTCACTATCTCATTAAGAAATGAGATTCACACAAAGAACTGACTTGCAACCCTTAGGTGAGTCAACTCAATGAGAGAATCTATTTATTTCCTTATGATTGAGGAGGGCGGTATCAGCTTGAACAACACTTCTAGGAGAAAAACTAAAAAATAGTAAATCAACTCAAGCATGCCCATTCAAACTTGAAATGTCAATTTAAAGCATAATACAGATAGAAATAACAAAGTTTTGATAGATCTCGAAATGGAAAATGTGTACCTATCACCAAAATACAATTTTGGGAGGAAAACTAAGACTAATTCACCTATAGGTGAATGGGTCATTGTCCAAAGTTTTCAAACAAATTTTGGGAGCCTTTGATGTTAGTCTATAGCTTCTATTTAATCTGAGTTTCAATATTGAAAAGTTGAAAATCAGATCTGTAGGTGAGATTTCATGAATTGTCAACAACTTTGACCACTTTTCCAATATTTCTCTTCAAGAGATCTTCAATCCTTCTTCAACCTAAGATATACAACAAAAACACAAGAGGGAAAAATTATTTATTTTCAGTGAATGGTGGTTTTCCTTGGTCAAACCCCATTTGGGTAATTAAACTTTGAATTGAAATGATGAAATGTGAAAGGAATGATGAATGAACAATGTTATGTTGCAACTCACCAAACCCTTGCATAAACCTTTGGAATGTTGAAATCTTGATCTTGATCTTGCATGAAATTTCTTCAATGGATGTGGATCTTGATGCTTGAAATATGACTTGAATCTTTGAAACCTACGTCACAATGTTAACTCCAAAAATATGCATGATTGCAAAAGACTTTGACATGATGCTTGAGATCTTGATTGCTCTAATAAATCACTAATAAATTTGCTCTCGAATGCCCTTGATCATAAAATTTTCTATGATTTTTTCTCACTTGAATTTCTAGGTGTCTTCTTCAAAAATATAATGTTGATTTGATAAAATAACCTTGTATTTATAGATATCTATCCTTGATTTTTTGAAAATTAAACATCACAAGCCAACATTGAAACTTGAATTCAGGGACAATAAAATATTGCCAAAAATATATTTTAAATTTAGGTTCAAAGGCCTAGGGAGGACCCATTCGCCCATGGGAAAATGGATCCTAGGTCCCTATGCTTGGAACACACATCGCTCAAGGTAAATTATTATGTGTTGGCATTAATTTTTGTTGGGTTTCCCCTTCAGAAAATGTAATTTATTAGGCTTGTATATTTAAAATAGAGCTTAATAAGGCATAATTAAGTCCAATTTAATTGAGGGGCCCAAACAAAGTGTGAAAATGTAAAGGAGTACATTTTCCTACACTACACTTTCAAAGCCCTAAATCTTGTCAAGCCATAGAAACTCACCTACAAAATTGTCTGACAACATTCTGAAAATTTTACAAACAAAAATCAAAAGCTCGTATCTATTATCAGAGGACCACAAAAGCATAGAAAGACACCCTATCAAAGACCCATATTCCCTTAGTCATCCTAGTCCTCCTATTCAACTTAGAACTAACTTTTTAGGATAGGTACATAGTCTCCTACACTTTCCAAATCTTCCTATAAATTACTATTTCAGTTTGTGTATTTCTGGAATACTACATTTTTCATATTAGGTCATATAGTTTAATTAGGCCAATCATAACAAATCATTTCTAGCCGATTTCTAAGGCTCAAAAGGATCAAATCTAGGTTTGATTGACTCACCTTTATGGTTGAAATTCAATCAAAACACCTCATTGATTTGCATCCTACTGTACATTTGAAAAAGGAGGTAATTGATCCTAGGGTTTATACATTCAACTTTAGGATCACCTTTTTCTTATATTACATGTGTGTGTGTATACATACATATATACATATATATGTATATATACATACATACATTTATACATATATGTATGTATATATACATATATATGTATAAATATGCGTACATATATATGTATAAATATACATACATATATATATGTGTATATATATGTATATACATACATGTATATACACATACATATATATGTATAAATATGCATATATATGTATAAATATGCGTACATATATATGTATAAATATACATACATATATATATGTGTATATATATGTATATACATACATGTATATATAAGGCCTCACCTTGTATGCAACCGATACAACCTTAATTTACTGTGTATTCTATTGATTACTTGTGAATCGCATCAAAGATGAGTGAAGTGTGTGTTTTCATTATTGTATTACATTAATAAACCTTAGAGTAAACTTGCACTCTCTACTACATCAAAACATGAAAATGTTTAAATAAAAAAATGGAATTGGTTATTGGATTATGAATTACTTCAAGCAAGGAATAATTAACCCTAGTATCCTATAGTGTGTTTTACAAGTAAGGATTACTATCTAGTTTAAATGATTATTCTTTAAATCTCCAACTTCTCTAATTTGTATCTTATAGAATTATGACGATTTATTTGGAAATATGCAAATTGAAAAAATGAACATCTAGTTTGGTTTGGACTAATGTGTTATATTATGGTTTATGAGTCACATAATTTCAATGAACTAGTTGATTAAATATGAGGCTAACATGGGATATTTGATTTAGATCTTACTTAATGAATACTAATGAGTTTTATATCTCCTAAGGTGGATACTGGTAGTGAGTGTGACTGATAGATTGACAGCTTGCAGATGATGACACATGAAGGTTGGTTGACTACAACCTGGTATGTATGGGTGAAACATCGATCGAGTATGGTAAGACCAAAAGCATGTGGAATAGGTGAGTTGAACATTTTCTACATCTAATTGAGTAGTAATAAAAAAATAATGAATAATTAAATAAAGATAAATTAAGTGTCTATATGAATGATTCTTTCTAATTGTAGTATTTAACTCGTTAAAGATGTATTTTGATTGATATGCTTAATAGACATGAATGGTATAAGGAATTGGGTGGATAATCAATAGCTAAGTCTATATTATGGTCCAAATAATATGGATTTTTATATTGTTATGGCTTGACCTTACTAATATCTTGTGTGAGTTAATGTGTAGGTATAATAATTATGTCAAGGAAAAAGGAGGACCATATAGACCTAAGTTAATATCCTCTTTTTTAAAATCAATTGTTGTGAACCCTTTTAACCAAAAAGGCAAGTTGTGTTAGAATTTAATGTTGGAGTAAGCATGTTTTAGGGTTTAATGTTTGGGGTTATGTGTTAAGATGTCTTGTGGGGGTAATTAAGTATTAACCATATGGTTAAGAGTGTAAGTAGGAAATTAAAGGTTGCAAACCCTTATTGGAGTTAAATTTCGGATGCACTCTTTATTGTAATTTTAAAGGGGGTTAAAAATCCTATTTTTAAGTGGTTTCTTGATTTTTAAGGTCCTAGGGTAGGTGCCTAGGGGTTGGGTTCCTAATTATGGCCATATCTTGGACCATATCCAAGATATGGCCCTCATTTATTGACCATTTAGAGAAGTGGAAGATTTAGAACATTTGGGGAAAGGGGAAGAGTGTCTTGGTCTCCAAGCTCAATTATAAGATGGGACATGAGAGATGGAGTGACCAAGTACCCCATCCCCCTCTTAATGAAGATGAAGACTTTTTGGATGGAGTGGAATACACTTCTTCCCTTCTCATCTCCCTAAATTCTCTCAGACACGTGTGGGAGAGTATGCTTGAAGATTGAATGAGAGAATAACAAGTGTCACTCTCTCATTCAAGAAGATTCAAGTTGAATTCTTTTATACTTTCACAGTAAAGAGAAAATGGGTGTTACCCACTTCTCCTTTTGGAGAACCCTTATTAAGAGTTTTAGAGAGAAAATGAAAGAAAGTTGGAAAGAAAGGAGGAGCCCTCACACATGTTGGTGATGTTCAAGAAGCATAAGCCTTAGAGATAAGTCCTTCTTAGTTGATGCTACCAAGTTAGTTTATTTATAAAAAAAATTGTGTTATTTTTGTTATTGTTTTGAAAACAAATTGAGGAGAGTTCAAATTTGTTGAGTATGTGGGTTGAAAGTTGTTTTTTGAAATGGTTAAATAGGAATTATGGATATCTATTTTCAATTTTCATACGAAGATTTTTGGTATTCTTCTTATTGCTCAAGAGTATGGCTAGAGCCCCCGAGGTTTCGTGATGCCATTACGATTGGGTGGAGAGAAAGTCCTTATTCTTTGGTGTGTTATTCATTCTATTCCTAAATATTATTTGTAATATTGAAGGTTAGTATTTTATTATAGAAGGTAAAAATGAAATAGAGAAGATTTGGTTTCATTGGCAAGTAAAAGCAATTGTTCTCAATACTATCATAACATTGCAAGTTTGAAAGATGAATTTCATATCTTTTTCAAAAAAAGGATGATATTACCTTTAGTCCTTATAATTTGTCCTTTGAATTATTGAAGTGAATGGAATTTTTCATTGTAGATCCTAGTTGTAAGGAATTTATTGTGAAGGAAAGTTGAGGCCTAAGCATTGTATTCCTCTTAAAATTTTAAAGAATGTGAATTATTTATTTTCGTGTTCAAGTGAGGAACATTAAAACTGATATATTATTTTGTTATGTTTCCTTTGGGGGAAGTTAAATTGGATGCAGGGCCTTATCTTGGCATACTGAGTTGGATTTATTGCATATGTTCAAGTTTGACAAAATTATGTAATCCTCTTTTGTCTTAGATAAATGAGAAAATGCCTTTATTTTAAGCTTTAACCTATGAATGTGATAGTCCTTTTTTGCTAATAGTTGAATGAAATTTTGATAAATTTTCTTAGAAAGAAAACTCTATCCCACATGATTATGGGGAGAGTGTGTTTCATGATAACCTCTATGATTCATGGTTATGCAAATAGAGAGCACGTATTCTAATATTTTACTTACTAAGTTTAATAGAGGGAATGAGAATTATAAAAAGGAAAACAAAGAGTGGGGGAATAAAATATTAAACAGTTAGTCTGGAAAAATTGTGTAAATCTTCCATCTTGCATTTTCATAAAAGTATTAATTCCACAATTTATTTTTGTCTCTTTTACTTATGCAAATTGTCCTTAGTGCAACTTGTACCTTATCATGTTCGAATGCGTACATAACAACAGACTGTAACTTAGAAATAATAGTATAGGTATATATTTGTAGGAAATTATTATGCATTCAAATTAGATACAAATAAATGGATTCACTAGATTTTGTTTCATATACATATTTCATTTCCAGACTGTACCTTATCATGTTCCAATGCACACATGACAATAGATTGTAACTTAGAAATACTAGTATAGGTACATATTTGTAGGAAATTATTATGCATTCAAATTAGATAAAAATAAATGGATTCACTAGATTTTGTTTCATATACATGTATGTAAATATCAAGTAAAAGTAATCTATTTCCACAATATATCTTTTGATTTGTAGATTTTGAAAGTAGAAAATATATTTTTTGGCCTTCTTAAAAAGATGTTTATTCTACTTGCAAATTCATATTACCTAAAATTTTGGTTACTCACTCTAAAATATATTTGTAGTCCCTTCATATCTAACTCGGCCTATGACAATTATTTGAAGTGTTTTCATGTATAATGCAATCCTAAATGCCATGATAGAGCACAAATGAAGATCATGATGTGCAAAAAGAAAACAATGAAATCAAATAATACTTTCCAAATAAAACAAGGGATAATATTTATATGATAAAACATTGGGTAAAATCCTCGATGAACGTAGTTTTAAATCCAAAATAATGCATGCCTTATATTTTATTTTATTGAAAAATACAAATTTATAAATAATTCTACATATATTTGAGAGAAATAAATATTTTAAAAATAACACAGAATGAATAAAATAAAATGAGAAAAAAAGTGTGGAGACTGAGGTGGAGGTTGGTCCAACCTTGGATCAATTAGAATCACAACCAGTGGTGGAAGCTCAAGATCCTGGTAAGGGCTACTCGGTTTCTTCTTCCTTGGGGTTGCATTAGAAGAGTTTGAAAAAGGGGAATTTAGAAAAGTAGTCAAAGGTTGGGAGGAAAAAAGATCAGGATAAGATCAAGCTAATGGGGGAGAATTTGGTAGAGTCAAGTTCAGTTAAGCTGCTTGACTCCCATTTTTCTAAACCCTATAAATGATAGTTATGTCTTAGAATGTGATGGGTTTGAACAACATACCTCAGTAAAAGGTTGTTTGAGAATTGGTCAAGGCTCATTCCCCTATTGTTTTGTTTGTCCAAGAAACTAAGTTGTTTGTGGAGGGTATGTGTACGCTTTCCTCCAAGATTTGGTGGCAGGTTCAGTGTTAGTGCATTGGGGAAATAGGTAGTGCTGGTGGGATAGCATATCTTTGGGAAAAGTGAAAGATCCCCCATGGTGGATTGTGGGTAGGTACTCCCTATCTATGCTTGTGTCTAGTTTTGATTCTAGAGAAATCCTATTGTTATCTAATGTCTATGCTCTGACTGATTTGGATGGAAAGCTTCACCTATGAGACCATATAAGGTTTGTGAGATCTTTAGCTCCTTTGTTGTCTTAGGTCATGGTTGTGGATGTTAATTATATTCTTAGTCTTGATGAAAAGAGGGGAGGGGTGGATCATTTGGATCCCTCTTCATCTTTATTTAGAAATAGTATCTCCCTGTTGAATTTGATTGATATAAAACCTCTCAATGGTTTGTTCACCTGGAGTAATAGGAGATTTGGTGCCGATTCTATTTCTGAGAGGTTGGACAGGTTCTTGGTTTCTAGCTTTTGGTTGGTAAATCATTGGATCTTCAACTCATAAATCCTTGACTGGAGGGGCTCAGATCATTGGCCTATAAAAAAAATTGTGCATGGACGAGTTAGTGCTAAGAGTCCTTTCAAATTATAGCTAATGTGGTTGTGAGAGCCTTCTTTGTAGGACTTTATAAAAGACCGGTGGCTTAGATGTTCACATTCGTATGGGAATACTATGTACACCTTTTTCAAAAGGCTCCATTTTGTGAAATTTTAGCTAAAAAGGTGGAACAAATATTGTTTTAGGAATGTCTTTAAGGAAAATTCTACAGCTCAAAATTGGCTAGATATCATCACTAGGAAAAACAGGGACCAAGGGTTGACTCAGGAGACCCTTAAAGCTGAAGTAGAGGCTTTGGAGCGACTTTCTAAATGGGAACTGTGGGAGGAGTTTTTTTGGAAGCAAAACTCAAGGATTGACTAACTTCAAGAGGGAGATATGAATACTACCTTCTTCTTTAACTCTGTCAAGCCATGGGAAAGGAGTTTAATCTCTTCTATTGTGTCCTCTTGATGTTTTTCAGTAGTCTTCTTTTCAAGATATTTCTTAGGAGGCCACTCACTTTTTTTCTTCCTTATTCATAGAAGATTCTATGGAGGACTTGGAGGAAGTGAACCAAGTTTTGTCTTGTATACCTTCAATGGTTCCCCTAGAAGGTAATGTTGAACTCAATCAGCCCATTTCTCTAGATGAGATGGAAGTGGTTGTTTTCAGTATGAAAAAGGGGAAGACCCCTGGTTCGGATGGTTTCCTTGTTGAGTTTTTTCAAGAATTTTGGGAGATTATCAAATGGGACCTTTTGGAGGTTGTGCAAGAATCACAAACTAGTAAGCAAATGTTGAAAGCCATGAATTCTATATTTCTGGATCTTATTCCTAAAAGAGAAGGTGCTAATTCTCTTGACATTTTTTTACCAATTTCCCTTTGTAATGTGATCTACAAGATTGTCTCTAAGCTTATTGCTGAGAGACTGAAACCTTGGTTGGTCAAAGTTATCTCAAAGGAGCGGGGAGGTTTTGTGGCTAGAAGATAATCCAAGATGGTGTGGTTATTGCGATTGAGGCTATTCATTCCATGGAGATATCTAAAGAGAAGGCCATGTTTGTTAAATTGGACATGGCTAAGGCTTTTGACAGGGTCAAATGGTCTTTCTTATGGAAGGTTCTTGGGGCCTTTGGGTTTGATGAGGGTTGGATTAATTGGGTGATGAGTTGTGTCACTTCGGTGTCGTACTCAGTCTTGATTAATGGTGTTCCTTCTTCGTTGTTTGGTGCTTCGAGGGGCCTTAGGTAGGGTGACCCCTTGTCTCCTTATATTTTCATTATTATGGTTGGAGGCTTGGGAAGACTTATTAAGGCTCATTTGAGTCATGGGATTCTCAACAAGTGGTGTTGGGGTTAAGGTTTTCCTCCTTAGTCACACACCTAGTTTGTGGATGACACTACGCTCTTGGGTGTTGCCACAATTAAGGAAGTAAACAATTTCAGGTGGGCTCTTGACATTTACCTTGTTGATTCTGGCCAAAATATTAATATAGGGAAGTCCTCTATCTTCTTCTTCAACACTCATTTTTTCATTCAATCTAGGATTCCTCGCATTCTTAGGTTTAAGATTGGTAACCTTCCTTTTATGTATCTAGGTGTTCCCCTCTCTGTTTCCCCTCTGCCAAGAGGTACCTGGTAGAGAGTTCTTGATAAGTTCATGGGTTATGTCAATCATTGGACTTTCAGGTGGTTGTCATTTGCTAGGAGGATTATGCTCCTAAAGGTTGTGGTTTCAGTGCTTCCTATCTATAGGTGTATGGTTCAAGTTGCTCCTACTGGTTTTATTTGTCAACTTGATGCCCTATCAAGGAAGTTCTTTGAGTCTGGAAGTTTGGAATCTAAGAAGTGGAATCTGGTTAAGTGGGACTCTATTTGTAGGAATATTCAATAGGGTAGTTTGGGACTTCACTAGGCAGCTCTTACTAGTCAGGCTCTAGTGGCCAAGCTCTACTGGTGATGGTGTACTAATTAGGATCAACATTGGGCCAAAGTTCTCAATGCTAAATATTTGAGAGGAGTTGAAGGTAGAGATATTCCTAGATACTCCTTGGATGGTAAGGGGTCTATGATTAGGGATAATTTTAAAAGAGGAGCAAGCTTAATCAAGAATGGATTGTTCTAGACTTGTCATAAGGGGGAGGATACTCTTTTTTAGTTGGATTCCTAGGATGGTCACCCCCTAATATTTACCACCCATCCTCATTTGCAGAATATGGACTTACGATTTCTAGAGCCTGGGTGATCGAAGGTGAGTGATTTCAATGTGGTGGACTGTTTAGACTAGGTGGAGGTGCATAAGTGGAAAGAGAGCCACCTGTGGCCCTCGAGGGGATCATGTTGAATTGGTTGGGATTCTGGAAAAGAGAGTTTGTAGCTCTTTACAGTAGAGGGATATCTTGGCTTGGGCTCCTAATCCTAAATGGGTTTACTCAGTGGTTGTTGGTTATCATGAGCTGGATAGAAGTAAATATGGGGAGTTTGAAATCCCTTGGTGGAAATATGTTTGGAACAAGTTTGTGTGGCCTAAGTGCAACTTCATCCTTTGGTTAGATACTTGTAATAGGTGTCTTACTTGGGATAATATTTTGAAGAGAGGCTTTCAAGGTCCCTCCATATTTTTTCTTTGTGGTAGTAGTGAGGAGTCTTCTTCACATTTTTTCTTCCAATGTGATTTCTCTAGGTCTATCTAGCACCTCTAGTGGTTGGTGTGGACACACTCTTGTATACATGCTCTATCACTTGTTAAATTTTGGAGGACTTTGGGGAGACCCCCTGCTCACTCTTTCCCTCTTCAACTAGCATGGTCCATTGGGCCTTCATGTATTCTTTGGCAGGTTTGGTTGGAGATGAATTATAGGATCTTTCAGTATAAAAAATTATTGGTTAGGCAAGTATGATAGTGTATTCTTGGTATGCTTCAAGAGACTATTTCAACTAGTTGTGTGGCTAGAGCTCCTTTGGATGATGGGGAGGCTATGGTGCTTCAAGGTTTGGGTCTTTTGAGTCTGAGCTCTTGATGGTCCTACTCCAGAGGGAGGAGGTGTCCCATTAGCAAGATTCAAAGGGAGGGTAGGTGGTCCCTGCCTCCTACTGGGATTTTGAAAATTAATATTGATGGTTCTTCTACCGAAAATTTTGGTTTTGTTGGTGTGGGTGGCATGGGGATAGATTTCACTAGGGTTATCATGTTCTTTTTCTCTAGGTACCAAGGCCACTAGACTAATAATCTCATGGAGGCGCTTGTTATTCTTGTTGCTTTGGGAAAGGCTTGTGCTCTTGGCTGGTGCAAGGTTATCTATGAATCAGATTCATAGATTGTGATTAACTTGTTAAATAAGTAGAGCATTGATGGAGTGAATTGGATTCTATCTTTGACGATGTAATAGATTCTTCAGCTTAGCAGTTCACTTGAATTGGTGTCCTTTGTTCATATTCTGAGAGAATCAAACAATGTGGTTGACTGTCTCTCTAAATGGGCTTCTGAGTTTAGGCGTGATTGGAAGATTGATGATTGGGAGCATCTTCCCAAGGATTGTGTCCATAAGTTGAAGATGATGATTCATGAGGTTATTCATGGTCCTTGAATAGTGTTTAGTTTCCTATTCATGGGGCTTGTTGTTCTTGTGCCTTTGTTTTATTAGGTGGGCCTCTTTGGACCCTGGCTATTTGTAATCTTCCTCCTTGTACTCTTGTCTTTTCTTTGATGGAATAAATTTTCACCCTTTTTTATTAAAAAAGAAAAAGAAGTATTAAAATTTAATTTATCAAATTACAAAGGGGAAATGGAGGAGCTTGGCCCCATCCCCAAACCCTAGTCATAGAGCTTGGGGAGTTGGGGAATGGGCATCGTCCCACCCCACGCTCCCCTCGTTGGTAAGGGGGTGCAACCACAATGGGTTCCACAACCCCCATATAGGGGCACAACCACCACTAAGTGGCCCAACGCCTCTCCCTTGGGCACATCATGGATGTAACCCAAAAAAAAAAAAAAAGACTATAATAATACTATGTATAGAGTGCAGAAATCTCCCTTCTCTTTGCAATCTTTGTGATCTGCACACCATAAACCCTTCTATAGGCCATATGTAGATCATGGGCACCACCATTTTCTCCCTTCCCTACTCAACTAAAATTGTTCGAAGATGAATCAAAAGTGTGTCTTTAGGGTTCATTCCTTTGACAATGTAAATTGAATAGAATAGGGTTTTCCTTTTGAATTTTCCTTAAAGAGAATAAATAAATTAAAAAAATTAAGTGAAAATCCCTTGTCTATGCACTAATTACATCAAATCAAAAGGGTTTTAAGTATTAAATCATTAGGATTGGTAAATTGATTCCCTATATTGAATTCTTATTAACTTGTTATATTGCATACGCTACCCCCCCTTCACATTGCAAAAATAATTATAAATTAATAGTAATAAAAGTGTATGTAAGTGTTCATGTAATAAATTAATAAGGGGATTGGTATATGTAAGGATAGCTATAATAAAAATACTAATACCTTAGATGCACCATCCATAATGATAGTTTTGAACCACTCTTTTAAGAAAAAGTAAATTAGAAATCCTTGCATAATATATTTTGCATGTACTTAATTATTAATTAAGTGCATTGTAATTACCATACATAATAAATGCATATGATATCTAAGCATACTATCATCGGATTATCATTAGATAATTTTTATATATACATAAATAATGGAAATTAAATAATAGTAAGTCTCAAAATATCGGAGTTAGGTGCACACGTATAGTCTCATTAATCATAGATAAGAAAGGGCTTGTGAAAATTGTTTCATTAATATTGTACACCCAAGAATAAATCATTTTGAATGATCTAAACTATTGCATACTAGATACTTTACAAATTATGGTCTTCAACTGTGATCCTATCTTAGGCATTAATTAGTTAATTATCCCTCTTGTTATGGGTTATTGAAAATATGAAATCAAATCAAAACATTAATGGCTTCCATTTTGCATAAGTGCAAATCAGTAAACCATATGAAGTTATTTGATATCTTGCAAAGGAAAATTTAATTAAATTAGTGAATTTACCTTCTTTAAAATGAAATGAAGAGTGTTCTTGTTGTGAGACACCTTTCCTAAATGTTCCAGCAAGTAGTAGCCCTTATTAGTGGTTAGCAAGGAAAATCATGCCAAGATAATTCAACAAAGTAGTTCATGCACCTTTGAGAATTATTGATATCATAAACCATTTGATTTCTAAGTTATGTTAATTTCAAATTAACGGGTTTGAAAAAAATAGTTGTGTTGGTTGTGTTAGCCCACATTAAAATGTGAGCATGACATTTATAGTGTTAATTAGCTTAATTCTTTTTTTAAAAAAATTATGGATTTTCTTGACGAAAATTTGTGGGCATGACAATATATATACATACATATATACGTATACATATATATACGTATACACATATATATACATATATATAAAGATATACATAGATAGATGGATAGATAGATGATATAGGAGAATCCACGGTTGACTAGCAATCTTGCATCAGCCAAAACAAATATTTAATTTTAAATTTTTATTTAGTTTGGTCTATAAATATTGTAGTTGAATAAATATTTGTAATAAGGCCTAAAATATTTGACAAATATTTGGCCAAGTTTTTATTGTTGTCAATCAGATTGCATATGAACGCTTGAATGACTAAACTCAGCAATTTGTTGAAACATGGGAACTATCTTCAGGCTGTGGGTATTCCTATGGCGAAGATAGACCTCCAGATTCTAGGTTGGTTCCTATATGATGATCAATTAGGTACTTGAATGATTTGTTGAGAAAAGGGTAAGAAGGACTGAGTTGAATGCATGTGAAACTATAAATTGAAGGTGATGCACCTAATTGATAAAGATCTGCAACTATGATTCACAATAAATTTTAGAAAAACCATCCACACAAGTCAATTTTAATAGTTTGACCACAAAAATGATTCTAAGGAAGGCTTGAATAAATCACCTTTGAAGGAAAATAGGGTTTTCACAGCAAAGAAGAATATTATTCATTTACACAAACTTAGACCTGTGATTTTTATTATTTGAATGCATGAAAATATAAATGAGACAAATATTTTAAAGGTTCTGATATTTAAACATAGTAAAACTTCATCAAATCATTCATAAAAACAACATAATGACAAGGAAGACTTTTGATTTCACTGAAATTGAAGGAATCTTTGCAAAATGACACACATAAACCTGTAAACCTATTGATGTATTAATCTGAATATGAAAGTTGAGTTACAAGATATCTCACTTTGCAGAATGCAAAGGCTGAAAAACAAGAACTTCAGAGAAATGACTAAGTCATTACACTTATACAAAAGCCTTTTGAAAGGCATGGAGATGAAACTGAAAGTGAAACTCAGTGTAAAAATTGATATCTCCAAAGTAATCCATGAGAAAAAGAAAAAATCCTTGAGAAGAAGGCTCAAACTCATGCAAAAATGAGTGTATAATGATCCAAACTCAAGTTCAACTCATAACTGAACTATAGAGCACTCAAACTGCACTAAAATCCCTCAAAAGTGGGTTCAAGCATGCAAAAACCACCTTGTTTTTGTCAATCTGCCCATGAGAACTGGAAATTCATCCTTGATTGTGCATGATTAATCTTCATTCGATGATCTTTAATTCTTCAGTTACATCCTCATCATTTGCATGATTTTACTCAAGGAGGATAAGTAATTAAATATTAAAAATAACCAAATGTATGATTATTTTAATACTTAAAGTGGAAATGGCCTCCTTATTTTCATTTTAAATATTAATGTAATCATACATTAATATTTAATTACATATTAAAATCTCTAAGTAAATTCATGCAAAATGCATGAGACTAAGTGATCACCACTTGTGGAAGGAAAAAAAAATGACCTAGTCATCTTCAGTTTTTTTATTTATTAAGTCATTTATCATGGGGGAATAAAAGACATAATGATTTATTTTAAAATCATTAAAAAAAAACATCCTCCATCGAATTAGGGCAGGAAAATATAGTCGAACCCTAGTCATTTTGCATTATTTTGAGTTTTAAGTTTTGGAGAAAATAAAGCAAGTTGCTACGCCACCATGCCTGGAGAGGTTTCAAGCTTTGGAGACCAAATTTTGACTGCTTCTATGTCAATTTTCTTCTTTAAATTGAAGGTATACCTCTTCTTCTTCAATCTAGGTCATTTGACTTCATTTTGAAGCATTTTCTTGGCTTATACAGTCATGGCCATACCACTTTCTAATATATTTAATTATGTTGTTGTCTTTTTCACTTGGGGTCGCCATGAGTGCATTGAGCTCGAGCTATGAGTTTGAAAGATCTATGAGAGCTTTGCCACCATGCATGAAGATAGGGTTTCAGCCAAAAAACATGAGGATTATGATCTTTAACCCTTTGTGGGTCGAATCTCCATCAAGGAACAAGATAAATCAAACTCGAGCCATTATGTAACCTATTTTCTCCACTTTGAAACAATCTTTTGGCCTTAAGGCCGTGGGCTTAGCATATAGTCTTTTGAATTTTTGCTCCATATTCCTGTTTTATTTCATTTCCTGTGTAAACTGGCAGCCAATGGAAGCTTGATCTGGGTGCATTCATGCAGAAACCATGCAAAATCCACTTGGTAAGTTTGTCTTTGTGCTTTTGTATTTGATTGGTAACAAAAACTTTCCATTTTTGCATATTCTTTATACATTCGGCCTATTTTTCTTTACTAAAAGACATGATGAAAGGCTCCTTGCTGTCAACCATTTTGAGTTTTTTCCTTTGTATTTTGAATGTATTTCATGAGATAGCAACTTTAAGAGGCATTCTGATAATGTCTTGCTTTGTCTATGCTGAAATCCATGGCTTCTAACATTATATGTTGCTCTATCTTGACATTGCTTTGATAGATGGGGTAAGACTTTGCATTGTAGAATCTGTATTATGTACATACCACTCCATCTTGAAGTCACAGACGTATATTTATGCATTTGGGTATTCATTCTTTGAGGGTTTTCTTTCCTTGTAAACACTTGGTTTTCAAAACCTCATTTTCCTTTGTAGATGGAACCCTTGAGATATTCTGCATAGTAGATGATCATCTTTTGCTGCTCTGATAAATGCTCATTATCATTATTATGCTACAGCTAAAACTGTACATTTCTCTCATAATTGTATTTTTGTTGTTTTGTGCAAGTTTATTTGTCATTCCACCCCTGTAGTTGTAAACACATTTTATTGCCCTGTGCAAACATCATTTTATATATAATACACTCCACAAGCTCACTTGACTGATGCAAATTTACATTTGATGGTGTCTTTCTTTAAATAAAAGTTTTGAAGCACAAAACCTTGTTTCAAATATATTATCCCTTTGCTAAGAGTTCAGTCGGAATTTGTTCTATTTAAACATAATGTATTGATTGTGCATGCTATCAGGGATATTATGACAATGCTACATCCATTTCTTGTATATTGAGATTGTTGTTTGATGGTACTGTTCGTCTTGATATACCGGGCTCAACCCTTGTCCTTATATTGTTGTGATTTATAGCCATCATCATTCTTCATACCAGAGTGCATTATTGGCATCACTGTCCTTTTTTGAACATGCTTATGGAGACTATTCATTAGATACAAAACTCTATTCTGAAGGTTTGCTAAGTGTTTGATTGTATAATGTAGTAATGATGTCCTTTCATTATGACAATCATCCTCCCTCAGTCATAAGGCTGCAATTGTAATTGAAACTATGTTTAACATTGTCCATTATGCATCTGTTTTTCAAGACTGTTCATCCTCACAGTCATGGTTCACCATGGCTCCATTCTCAATATATGATTATAAATGACTTATCAAGTCCATTCTTTTAAATGCTCTATAAAATGGTTGCCTATCATTGATTTGTCATTCATCAAGGAGTTGCTTCCCTCTTGGAATTCTTGTGATTGTTGAACTATGCTATTGATTAAAACAAATCTCATGATTGTGATTATCCTTTATGGTGAAGTCAAAGCTCAAACATAGTTCTGTCCTTTTGTGACTACTTTTGCAATTTGAAACCGTTGCTCTTGCAAATATTTCTTTATGAGCTAGGCTCAACCCTCGTGGGAGCCACATTTTCCACCACTCATAGCACCACTTGTTGGCTGTAATAACCTGATTGTAATTGTACCTACACATGAAGCAAACGTACTAGCAAAACATAATGAAGTTGAAAGCTTCCAATGAATATTTGTGCTCTTTTAACTTGATCATCTGATGTATGCTTGAATGGATGTAGATTATATTCCTATTGGAAATGTAAGCATGGGATTGATTTTGATTCATCATTGCTTAGACACCATCTCTAATACCACTTTTCATCATATTTGCAGATGCTTTTGGAGCCTAGAGCTGGATCAATTCAGAAGCACAACACAACAACTGAAGACTTCAACATAAAGATGATTCGTCATTCCAAGCAATGACGAATTACCTTCTATCTTATGCTCATGTTACTTTCAAATGTATAGCTTACATTCTTTTTTGTATTCATCATTTGATTACATAAAAGTCAAATTAGCTACTCCCGTAGCTTGTGCAGGACTTCAGTCTTTCCAATATGAATAAAAATAACATTCTTTTATGCAAATTTATGAGTTCTTCTATTACAAACATTTGCATAATCAAATTTTGGAATTCAATGAATACTTTTAGCAGAAATTTTGCACCTTTCTGTGATGAATGCAATTCAGCTCCACCTATTTTGAGTTGTAGCTAAAAATAGGTAACAGTTATGGTGCAGTTTTATGGTGACTTGGGTTGATTTTGTGACTTTTTCAAGGAAAAATCTTCAAATATACCTTCTTGGGTGTGGGATTTGTGGAGTTAAAAGTTTTGGCAACTAATTTAATGTTCCTAAACTTTTTCATGAAGAATTTGGACACCCAAGAGCAAGTGGTTTGGCTTTTTTCTATTTTGAGGCTCCTATTTGTGAGGAAGTGGCTATTTTTCTTGGCCAATCATGGATGTAGGTTACAAAATATGCCTTTTTAGAATTTAATGATTTTAAATAAATTTTTGAAAGCATATTTTGTATTTTCCAAGCATAGAAAATTGGGAGTTATGGGAAAGGTGTGAAGGAATTAATTTATATACTTTATTTTGGTCATTTTCGGGAGTTGCTACTACCAAATTGAAGTTGATGCTTCCCAGCAATGGATTTTTGAAGAAAGAAGGTAGAAGCCATTATTTTGTAGGAGAGAGTATTGAGACAGAAAATGGAAGATTAATTCCATGGTTGAAGGTGGATTCATCCACAGATTGAAGATTGCAAGTGCATATTTTTGTTGTTTGAAGTTTGCAGTGAAGGGAGAGAAATTGTAACTATGTTTGCTTAGTAGTTTCATTTTAAAATTTGATTATCATTTATTTTTACTATTTTATATCAGTCCTATTGATTGTAATATCTAATATAATAAGATATATAGATGTTTGTATGTCATTTGTGCAAGTTTGAATTAATGGAAATTGCTTCATAGTTGTTGTTTTACATTAAAATATTTGTTATTTGTTGAATGGTTTTTGAGAGAGTATCCCCTCTTGAGAGGTTGAGTTATCCTACTTCATTAGTGGTATCAGAGTAGGAGTTTTTGAGTGTACAGGAAGAAGCATCAATGTGAGGCAGTTTGCACCAGGACCTAGGGGTTAAGTGTGTGTGGTGTGTAGATTGATCGTCAAATGTGAGGCAGTCTATACTTGAGAGGTTGAAGTTTGAGAGTGTGTGGCAAGTGTTTGAAAAAATGACAAAGAAGAAAGGAAAAACATTTTTCATATTTGTGTATGCAGGTGAACAGGATGGAGAAAATATTACAGAAGTATGCTTTGAGGATAGCGTGTTGGAAGATGGCGAGATTTTAGTAGAGGACAAGAAGCAAAAAGAAATTGTAGCAATCAAGGAGGAAAATACTGTTGCAGAAGTAGATGAGTGTCTTTTAGAGGACTTGAAAGTACTGGAAAATGAAAGTGCAGCTGAGAGTGAAGGTGAAGAAGATATGGCAGCAAACAATGGTGAGAAAAAGGTTTTAGAGAAAGAGGTAATGAATAATATTTTTCATTTTTATGATAAAGATGAGAGTGGATTCAATGTAGATGAAAGAGTTGCATCAAAGGATAGTATTGATTCATATTTTGTTAAATTTGAGAAAGATTATAATTTGCATAATTTGAATAAGTTGGTTCAAAGAGAGTTTGCTAGTGGTGTTTGGTATGTAGAAGATTTGTTTGGTGTTGCAAAGTTTAGTGTAGGTGCATTTTGGTGGAGGTGGTCAGACTATGGTGGGTTGAATCCCACAATATTGGAAAAGAGTTTGAGTTACATTTGGTGGAGGTGGTTGGTTTATGGTGGAGATGATTCCACATTGAAGATGTTGAGAGCAGAGAAGAATTGTTAGAGGAGAAGGATACTTGTTCTGGCTAGGTGTTGGAAGAGGAGAAAGAACTCATTGGTGTTACCAAATTCAATAATGGAGTTTGTTGAAGGTTGTTTACAACTTGAAAGGATTTTCCTACCATCCAACTCCATTTTGTGAGACCAAGCTCACAAAAATTTTCTACCTTGGGTGTCTAATGCAGGAGCATCCACGGTTGACTGGCAGTCTTGCATCAACCAAAAAAATATTTAATTTTAAATTTTGATTTAGTTTGGTCTATAATTATTATATGTGAATAATTTTTTGTAATAAGGCCTAAAATATTTGACAAATATTTGGCCAAGTTGTTATGTTGCAATTTTATGGTGATTTGGGCTGATTTTGTGGCTTTTTCAAGGAAAAATCTTCAAATATACCTTCTTGGGCATGGGATTTGTGGAGTTACAAGTTGTGAAAGCTAATTTAATTTTCCTAAACTTTTGCATGAAGAATTTGGACACCCAAGAGCAAGTGGTTTGGCTCTTTTCTATTCCTGGGCTCCTATTTGTGAGGAAGTGGCTACTTTTCTTGGCCAATCATGGATGGAGGTTACAAAAGATTCCTTTTCAAAATTTAATGATTTTAAATACATTTTTGAAAGCATATTTTTTATTTTCCAAGCATAGCAAATTGGGAGTTACAGGAAAGGTGTGGAGTTAATTTATGTACTTTATTTTGGTCATTTTCGAGAGTTGCTATTGCCAGATTGAAGCTGATGCTTCCAAGGAATGGATTTTTGAAGACAAAAGGTAGAAGCCATGATTTTGTAGGTCTGAGAGAGTGTTGAGACAAAAAATGGAAGATTAATTCCATGGTTGAAGGTGGATTCATCCATAGATTGAAGATTGCAAGTGCAGATTTTTGTTGTTTGAAGTTTGCAGTGAAGGGAGAGAATTGTAACTATGTTTGCTTAGTAGTTTCATGTTTAAAATCTGATTATCATTTATTTTTACTGTTGTATATCAGTCCTATTGACTTTAATATCTAATATAATTAGATATATGGATGTTTGTATTTCATTTATGCATGTTTGAATTAATGGAAATTGCTTCATAGTTGTTGCTTTGCATTAAAATCTTTGTTATTTGTTGAAAAAAAAATTAGAGAGGATTTGATAGTGGGATTGAGAGAGTATCCCCTCTTGAGGTTGAGTTATCCTACTTCATTAATAGATACATATATAGATTTATAGAAAAGTAGACATATATTTGATTTTATTTATCCTTCATTTTATTCATTTACATATGTTGGTATATTTAGTCTGTCAATTAGGAAAATTGTGTCTTGTTCAATTTCTGAAGTCATATAAATATATATAGTTACATTAGGACAAACAAAATATATATACATATATATAGATATATTACAAAAATAGTAATATTTTTTATTTAATTTTTTCTTCATTTTAATCATATACATATATTGGTATATTATGTTTGACACTTACCCAAAATCTATCTTGTTTAATTTTTTTCCATTTATAAATATATGCAAATATATATATATATATATATATATATATATATATATATATATATATGTACGTATGTAGATAGATAGACCAAATAAAACATATATACATAGAAATATATATAGATATGTATTCCTCTCTTTGTTTTAATTTCTTCTTCATCTCAATCAAATACATATGTTTGTATACTATGTCTCGCACTTAGCCAAATTTAGTATTGTTTTATTTATTAAGTCAAATATAAATAGATAGATAGATATATTATATAGAAATATACATAGATAGATATATAGATATATAGTCATCTCTTTCTTTTCATTTGTTCTTTGTTTCACTCATACATATATGTTGCTATATTCGGTCTAACAGGTGGCCAAATTATGTCTTGTTTAATGTTTAAAGTCATATTTATTTAGAAGTCATATATATAGTCATCTATTTGTTTAAATTTGTACTTCATTTCAGTCTTACATGTATGTTGGTATATTCGGTCTAACACTTAGCCAAATTATGTCTTGCTTACCCACTTGAACGGTGCACAATGTAATGCCCATCTTTTATGGACCAAGTCTACCATTTAATTTCAGCATTTTTACGCCGAGAGGCATATTACAATGGCATCCATCAAAAAACAAAATTCAATGTAAGGAAAAACTCTTTAGTTTGAATTTGACGTTCAAATGACATGTAGCTAGCACAACTACATTCATTAAATGTACATGTTTTTTCAAGCAGATTTAATGTAGATTTAAAGCAGATTTAAAAATGGTTTTAAATCGATTTGATATCTTATTCACATCCTCCTTGAGGCACTTATTTTCATCATTTTTTCTCATTGCAATAGTATTTCATCATTCGTATAAATATAATATATATTTATACATTATTTTTATTTTGAATGTTAAAAAGATAAATCAAAGTACAATAAAAATAATTATGCCGAGAGTTACATCGAGAGGCATATTATGCAAGTGGCGGTAATGTTGTTTTTTTAGATTTTAAAATCAATTTAATTAAAAAAAAATAACTTAAAACTAAATACTTAGTATCATTTAATAAATTTTTTAGTTTTTAGAGTGAACATTTATTTATAGTAGTAACATAAATATATTTTTTATAATTATAACAAATTTTAATGTATTTATTTGTAATTTTTTTTGTTTATTTTTCATTAGTGTATTTTTTTTCAATAGTTTTTAGTTTTTTTGCTTTGTTTTTAAAGTTGTTTTATTCACAAATTCATGAAGACCTCTATTAAAATAAATTAAAACTAAATACTTAGTGTCATATAATAATTTTTTAAGTTTTTAGAGTGAACATTTATTTATAGTAGTAACAAAAATATATTTTTTATAATTATAAGAAATTTCAATGTATTTATTTGTAAAAAAAATTGTTTATTTTTCAATAGTGTATTTATTTTATTTTTATTTATTTTTCAATAGTTTTTAGTTTTTTGCTTTGTTTTTAAAGTAGTTTTAAATATGTTTTATTCACAACTTTCTTTAGATGTTCTTATCTTTGAATTGATGAATACCTCTATTAAAAGAGGTTGTTGAATCATAACCATTTCAAAACTTTACGGTTGTTGGTTTGGCTTTATTCTCCTGGAGTTGGATTTCTCGCAGGTTTGGCTTTACATTTTTTGGATTCACTTGAATTTAGTTGTCGCAAATTTGGCTTTAGTCCTGTTGAAACCAATTGCATTATTATAATCTGTTGTTGCATAAAACAAAACAAAGATTCAAGGAGTCAAGCATTATAGCAAGAATTAATACTATCAGCAATATTATTTGCCAGGTATTTTCTTGACCGTCTACTCCTTGATGTTCTCTCTTCATTGGGTCAATTGTTTATGACATATATGGATTGCTCTAGAATCAAAACTAGGTTTTGGTTACCTTATCTTGTATCTTTGTGAATAAAATACATAAATTTAATATTTGATCTTATCTTAATTGACAACTATATCACGTATGTTTAAAAAAGAAATTAGACATATGTATTGAAAATCAAATTATAATTAAAATCAATCAATTCAAATTTTGCGGGGAACTCATAAGACAACTAAGCATCTTTGAGTTTAACCTCTAATGTGCTATTGAGTCTTTTTTGGCTTTATTTCACTATTGAGTCTTTCCGCCTGTTTTATTTTGCTCATATATTATTTGATTGATTGAAACAGTGATAACATATGGATAGTTTATTGTTGTTTTGAATAAACTGATGAAAATAGGCGCCTCGAGAAAAGATAACTCTCGGCGTATTTTATATATATTAATATTTAATATATGTATGCTAGTTGATTAACACCGATACCACATACCATTGGTATTGAATGCACCTATGAAGCATCATTGATAAAAATCATTAACAAATTATTATTTTAATTACCAAGAATTATAGTAGATTTAATTTTGCAGTGAAGGAGGCAATTTTTTTCCCTTAATACTAGGATTACGATTCATCCAAGATCCAAGCTAACTTTGTTAATATCGATTCAACTTACCTCAAATGATATGGTGAGAAATTAATAGAAACTTTTGAGTGGGTTCTGAGCACCCTAGGAAGCACCTTTTTTCCTTTTGAAAGGAAATTGATCTCTACAAATAAGCCCTAAGTAAGTTAGCTTAGCCATTGAACATTTACAACTAACATAATTACTTTTTAAAATCATTGATTATTATTATTTTATTAAAGGAAAAGCAGTTAACTCTAATATAGGTATGGATTTTTCATCCAAGTCATCTAAAGTACTTTTAATATTTTTGATTAAATATGTCATTGAATACTATATTTCATCTTACTTAATTTTGTTATTTTTATTGACCTTATTGTTATTGCCTCCTATTTAAATGGGGTTGCAAGGTAAGTGGGTTTAACCTTGGGGAAAACTCCATGGTTAAGCGTGCTTGATTTGGAGTAGTATTGGGATGGGTGACCTCCTAAGAAGGCCTAATGCTTCACCTCTATGAGCATCACCTAGATGCAATGAGTGCTAAGTGGACCATTCATTATCATGAGAGATGGGTTCTTGTGAACCACTACTCATCAAACATGGGTCAATGAGTTTGACTTGAAAAACTATGCAGTTGAATCCCGGTAGCAATATCATAATCTATAAGATTGATGTTTATTATTTTTATGGGTATGCGTGCAAGAAGAAAAAGTGTCGAGGGAGGGATTATTTTTCTACAGACAAACACCATATATATTATTTTTATTTTCTTCAATTAGTTTCGTGAAGAAGAACATCTTCATCGTATTAATATTACTCCTATATCTATAAAACCCTTCCACACCTTTCTTTTTAGTTATCATTTCAAATGTTCTACATTATATAAGAGGTGGAAATAAGATATTGTAACATAATTTATTTATCAATATTAATCTTCTAATAGAATTGTACTAATGGTTCTCATTTTCTAAAGGAATTAAAAAGGTAACATCATCTTGCTCATCGATCAAATGATGTGAAAATTAAAATATCTTAGATACATGTATATATTATTAAAAAAAATTATAATGAAACATTATATACTCCAAAAATAACATTGCATGAATTATTCTTCTTATATAAATTTTATGATGTGCCAACAAGGTTTAAGAAAGTCTATTAATTGTATATTCATACTCACTATCTAAGGATGTCCAAAACCCACTCTGATTTTACCATCCCATTTGTGCAAGACTATCATTTATTTATAAAATCAACATCATATAAGAAGAATGTTTGATAACAATTTAACATTAAGACGTAGTCAATAAATTTGAGAGGAGAGCATACTAGGTCAAAAAATGATTAAATTATTAATTCTTTACTTGCTGGATCACCAACTAGACAAGTTTTTCAAACAATAAATAAATAAATAAATATAAGAAGAGATAAAACCCTATTATTTCATTTTCCCTCCACCAAAACCCTAAAATAATAACCTAAACCATAAACACACTCTTCCTTGGCACCACAAGAGGATAGAATGAGAGGCGGCAATCTAGAATTTTGCTTGCAAATGGTGCTAAGGTACAATGGTTGCTTTTGAAACCAATAACAACCATACAATTATTGGTTGGTTAAACTAGGCAATAGAAATTTGTTTATTTAATTCCTTGCAAGTTTGTTACGATTTCTATAGGGTGTTCTCTTCTTTTATATTGTTCTAGTTAATTGATGCTGGTTTTTTTCATTTTAATATATGTTTCCCTTTACTCCTATTTCTCTAGCATAAAATTTGTTGCCTTGGTTCCCATGCTTTGTGGTGGTTGAGCTCACCACATGGTCACATCTCTAAAGGGTGGTGCCCCTATGGTGACTATGGCCATCCACAAGGTCGTGCACTCTATGAAGAGTAGGTTGTGACACCTTGTGGCAAGGCCATGCACTTCGTAGAAGGGGTCACCCTCTCTTAAATTTGTTCTTTTAATATATACATATATTATTTCATATGATTCAGTTCTTATAAATATTAATTTTGGAATTCATTTTTTGTTGTTACACACACACACATATATGTATATATATTCAACAACTTTCACCCAATAAGTTTCAGACATTTCTACAAAGGTGAAACTCATAGAACGAGAAGCAGGGTAAGGCATGCAATTAGGGAGTTGTATAATCCATTATCACATGGTTTTAGACACCTTTTATCATGATAAGTAGACTAATTTTCAATTAGATTACATTATATTTACTTTTCTAACTTATTTTAGTTATTTCTTTCCTTTCTTAGCACAATGTTTTGGTATAATTATTACAAGTTATCTATCTTTTCCCTGCAGGTACTTATTAAAACAATAAAATAACACAAACCACGACCTCTTTGGATAGGATGGGATTATCAGCTACTAGATATAAACATAATATCTCCTACATTAGAATTCATTGGGCTTAGTGTGTAAATTTGGGGTGTTGTAGATAAGAGTGTGAGAATGCCCTCCTTTAACATTGATAAAAGTGACAAAATCACTTCTAGTGTAAACCATGTAAACCTCAAAATGGATTGTTATTGTTGATAGAAAATTTCACCCAACATTTTCTTCTATCTAAATCTAGAAATAAATTCAATGGACATACTCTCCCCTAGTGTAAGCTTGTGCATATATTTTTTTCTTTTCTAGAATTTAATACGAAACACTATCATTTACCCATTGCATATGGTTAATCCTTAACTGCTAAAATTTGTCAACATGTTGCAGTCACAAGCAAGCCCTCTCTTATACAGGTATCTTACATAATTTTATTGTTATTTTTACAAGTGACAATGATTTTTAAAAATATATCTAGGCAACAGGGCTCATAGATATCACTCAAGAAGGACTCATAGATATAGTTATCAGTTTCTATGAAACAACTAGGTAAGGGGAAAATTCTCTTATCCTACAACATTTTATCCATGCAAACCATTGAGCAACCAAAAGGAAGAGATTTTATTCTAGCTCTTGAACAACTAATAGGAAGGGAGAGCTCTCCATCCACCCTTTTTGGCATCATCAAGTTATTAATGGCTCTAGCCAACCCCCAAGCCAAGAAGATCACTAGAACCCCATACTATCAGTAGGAACACACATAGGAACCCACATAGCTACCTTTTTCACCCACCCACAAGGGTAAATAAACCACATGACAATGACCAGATTAAAATAATAATAATAGAACACTTGTAGGTTTAAGTTCAAACAAATTTTGGAGGCACAATGCATACTTGACATATCACAAAAATAGCAGCAATATCAACATCCATTTTAGGTCTTCTACACATAGGTCTTACAATAAATTCAAGGAAGATGAAAAGAAAGAAGACTTACCTCCCCAACAAATCACTAACCAAAAGAAGACCAGTTCAACCTCATTCCTTCTCTCCATTCTTTACCAAGCCTTCTCCCATCAATCAAAACAAAAATCATAGCATTTCCCTCCAAAAACAACCAAAAGGAAGAATCCCCCAAACAAATCCTACAATCACCTTTTTAACCTCCTCCTCAAGTACCCTAACCCTAGGTACTTGAGTTGGGGGTTCAAAAATAGCATAACATGAATTTTCACTTTTATAAGCTTGAAACTTGGCCTAACAACTTTCCTATGGGTTTCCACACCTACCCACATGCTAAAACATATTTCTAACACCTTCCTCATAGGTTACCATTTTTATATAATCATAGACACTTGGGATATTTGACTCACATTAAATAATAACATTTAACTTAGGGTCTCCATGCAATGCCAAAAATTACACCGGATGCAATTTCGCATCACATAACATCCCCAATAACCTAATTAAAGAAAATAATGCAATTCCCCCTTTCACCTAGCTTTAATTTCATCCTTAACCCCTTTATTTTTTGTCTTTAAGTGATTTTTTTCAGGACGCTAGCGTGACACGCAAACATCTATGTGTCGTGCAAATATCCCAAAAAGATTCTTGATTCTATGGTTGTTGGGGTGTTACACTTCTACCTTCCCATGAAGTGTAACACCTCTATGGTTTGCAGATGCATCGGAAACGCCTTCTTGCATGCCTTTTCTTCATTCAAACATTCATTCTTTCATTCCTTCAACTCATTCTTTCATTCTCTCAATCTATCTTTCATTCTAGCTCTCTTCTACACCATTTTTTCTCTCATTCTTGCAAGTGATCTCACATATTGGCTTCTACATCAATTCTTGGCTCTCTTGGCTCATCAAGAGTGTTGTGTACTCTCCTTTGACATCAAAATCTTGCTAAAGGGAGGGTAACTACACTCTCTTTATTATATTTATCATCTTTATATTTTAGAAACATGTTGTATTTTAGCATGTATATTGTCTTGTCAATCTATTTCTTTATTTATCATTCTCTCTACCTATCTATTTGGTTGTTTGTAGAGGTAGGAACACCTATGCAAGGGTTTGACTAAGACAAACCCCTAAAAAAGCCCAACATTTTCCTTGTTTCCATATGTGCATGTTTTTGTGTTAGAGAATTGTAGGAGGCTTTGTAGCATTGGACCTCTTGTGAGTTCATTCTACTCTTTTCCATCTTGTCATTTCATTTTATTTTATTCAATCTATTTACGCTAGTTATTTTCATGTTATTTATGTTATTTTTATTGTTATGTTATCTTAGTTTATTTTCTAAATTTTTTCTTCTAGATAGCTAGTAGACTCATTGTGTTTCTATCAACAAGTTTTGTTCTCTGATCGTACAAGACTACAACATGTCGTGGGAACATCCTCTCACCACACTATCATCCTTGGCCGAGATCTAGTCAACTTGCTTCCAAGACCTCTATAGTTTGCTCTTTTAGTCTCTAAAATCCTTTTCTTAAAACATCATAAAATGCAAAAAAATAAACAATTTCCCTTTGTCACCTAAGCTTTACCTTTGAGGTAGTTAAGTACCATTTGCTCCTTGTAGACTCTTCTTGTCCCGAGACTCAAGGGTAGAAAATTTCCCCCTCTACATTTTGGTGAACCCAACGTGAGCCTACTCTTTCCTTTGTCTTTTTGTTGAATATTTTCTTCTCTCTTGTCAAACATGTATTGGATAGAGTGTTGTGATACCCTTTTATGAGTTTCATGACCCAGTCCACTACCTTCGGCATGTAGTAAGAAGTTATCAAAATTTTGATATGGGTTCTAGAAGATAGTTCAATCATCCCCGCCAAGGTCTTGACTGTGAAGAGTTTAGTACAAGATTAGCATCTGATTTTAAACCTCCTTTTGAGTTTGTCCCTCAATCCACTGAAGTACATACACCTCCTTCTCACTCTTCCCCTCCCATAACTAAGGAATTTTCTCTCAAGGTTACTATTGAGTAGATCTAGTCTTTGGAAGAGAGACTTGGAGAATTCGAATATTTTTTAGCCAAAGACACTATAACCAATCAAATTGCTCCTCTTATTAACAATTTGAGATATTTTTTTATTACACGTCATAGAATCCTTGAGTTGCTTCGAGGGATTGCTAACATAGTGCAAACCCATGTCCCCTCATACACTTTTGTCTTAGGTAACCCTCAAGACATTGAATCAAAAATCACTAGCCACCAATTGTATGTTTCGATGTTAGGAGTGTTCATGAATATGGTAGACATTGGTTCTTCTATTACCACTACTAATAATATCAATGTCGTACCCCTAGATGGTTCTAGGATCAGAGTGAACCATGTTCCTTTGGGATTTGGAACCTCTGCATCCAGGACCTAGCAACCACAACCACCACCTCAACTAGTCATGCTCCATCAATTGACCCCATCCTTAAATGCTTTGTTACAAAATATGTGACAGATGTAGTTGCAGTTGGCCAACCTAGCTAGTTTCACTTCTCAATCCATATTATAGTCGTATTATCATCGTAGTCCTCTAACTCTCACTATTTTGAATGATCCCATCCCTCAAGGGCTATAAATTCTTAAGTTTGACAAGTACAATGGTAGAGGCGACCCTTAGATGCATGTCTCGTTGTTCACTTCCATGTGTATTTATTTCCTTTATCATGACACCTAGTTAGAGAAGCTATTCCCATGATCCCTTAAGGATGTTGCATTGGAATGGTATTGCTCCCTCCCTGATAACTCCATCTCTTCAATCAATTGGTAAATCAATTCCTACAATAGTTTCAAGTGAACATCAGGTTGAAGATCACCTTCACTGATCTTGTGTGTTGCAATTAGGGAACCCATAAAAAGGTAACTAATTTCATTACTTGATATCAGTCTATATTCTCCCAGATCTCTCATGCCCTATTGGATGCTAATGTTCAATGTGTGTTCATCAAAAACCTATTGCTAGCATTGAGAGATAAATTCCTCTTAATGAAGTATCCTTCCTTTTCCCATCTATGTTAGCAAGTGGTAATGCAATACAGGGATTCTTCCTCGCCCTCCTGTTCAGATAATTGGTTAGTTGTGACTATTTATAGGGATTCAAAAAAGAACAAAGCAATAGCAAATGTGGTATATGTTCCCCCTGAAAAGAAATTTGTAGGATGAAATAGAATCTTTACAAAACTATCAAATTCCTACATGAATGTTCTTCAAAATTATTGAAATATGGATTAATTTCCCTTCCAGAATTAAGATCGTTGTTTGAACCCTATCTTAACTGGTATGATGCACAAAAAAAAATTCAATACCACCAGGTCTCTAGTCATGATACTGAGCGATGTGTGCATCTTAGGCATGTCATCCAAGACCACATTCACAATGGTACCAATTGACTTAATGGTAAGAAACAAAATTCTAATAAATTTGTAGCCAAGCCTAACAACTAGTTGTAGATATACATAGATCCTTTCCCTTTCCATTCTGCTAATTTGATAATGTTTACTTCTTCATCTATTGGTCCTAGCCCATTTGAGTATGTCAACATGGTTTCATTCACTCATATTCCTCCTTCAAGTCATGTGGATAAGACACTCGACATAACATTCACACCATGTGACTTGCCCATTAACAAGGAACCTTCTCCATAATACATACCGGCTTGAGTCAATGATAACATTGTGATTGGAGTTATGGTTGAACATTCTCCATTAACAAGGAACATTATCCATTATACATACCAACTCGAGTCATCACAGAGGAGACCCTTTTCATAAATAATTTACACAAAGAGAAATATGATGAGTCACAGACAATGCTCCATACTCATGATGGTCTTTCTATCCCACCTATTGGTTCTATCTCTTTATCCATCCTTGTTGGACCTAAATCTCTTGAAGTCCTATTTGTTGTGATACCTAAATATAACTTGTTCAAGGTTAGACTAGTCATTCCATGGCTAGTCTCCATGAATGCAGTCGCCTCAATTATCCATAAATGTTTGAAGTTTCCTCATGATGGCACAGTGCATACTATCCAAGACATTGGATACAAACCACTTGTGTCACATGGGGGCTTCTCTTTAGAACATTTTTGGCCTACTCCAGTTAGACCCTTGCCACCTAGAGGGGACTTGATATATAAGGCCTACTTTAGGTACAATATTGGATGTTCAATTTTTTATGTTGTCTTCCCACCTTCTCATGCGATCTCCATGAGGGCTTCTATGCATATGTAACAACATGTCTTGTCCCTTGCACCTCCCTCTTTGAAGGCTAACAGGCTCTCTCCCTTAGGACTTCTCCTTCACCTTCTTCTTCAGCAACTTCACAAACCTCAATGATTTCCTCAATTCCTTCTATTGTGCCTAGCATAGGAAAAAGAAAGGTTCCCATGTTGTAGAAGTTTAAATCACAAGTTTTCTAGCTTCTCATCTTACCCACGATTCCCCAACCCACCCTATATGGTAAGGGGAAGCATCCATGTGGGGGGTTTTTTGCTTCTTAGCCTCTGAGACCTCCTCCTATTCCTCCACCTACCTCTAAATTAGACAAGGGGAAGGGGCCTATGATCGAGACCCCTATATCTATCTATGTTCCTTCTCTTCCCGTTCCTCCTTAGGAGTCTACTCTTTCACCAGAAATGGTTATGAATATCATTCCTCTGATGGAATAGGACCCTTTGGAGTTCTCTCTTCCACCAACAAGGGTTGTGAAGATCATTCCTCTGGTGGAATAGGAACCTTAGGGGTTTTTTCTTCCATTGAAAATGGCTATGGAGACTACTCCCTCAGTGGAACAAGATCCCCTAGAGTCCTCTCAGTCCACTCTTCATGGTTCCCTTATCTGTCACAACTGTCTTGTGCATGAGCATAAGCGTCATCAATGAGCATTGGCCTAGGAATGTGGGGCCTTATAGATGACTACAAGAGACCCTCCTATTCCTCTTTCTATTTCTTCTTTTGTTTCTATTCATTTCCCCACTTCTATTTCCATTCCTACTTCTATTCCCATCGCTTCTATCTTGCTTCCAGCTTCCTCGGTGGATCCCAATTAACCTCCCCCTAAGTGGGTGAAATTGTCATTGCTCCTATGAATCCTCCTCTTATCACCTCTTTACCAAATCTTCCTCCTTTCCCTAAGCCCATTGACCTGACTCATACAAAGGTTGTGTCTACTATGGCTTCTTCTCTTTCTTCTTCTTTCACTTTTGATGCGAGGATTTCATATCCTCTGCTTAAGTGCAAGTTAGAGCATGACCTCATTCTAGATGATGGTCGCAAAAGGTCTTATCCATCTTTTGCATCTTATTCTTATTTTTCTTGTACTATTCTCATGATGGGTATATCACCTCCTTCCCCAGATTTTGTCACTGCCTCTCTTTCAGAGGTCAGAAATGATTGTCTGATTCATCCTCCTCCTCCTGTTCAACCATAACACTTCACTCTGGAGAAGTGTTTGTTTGACTCAGTGGAGGATGTTCCCACTCTCTCTTCCATATTTTCTAAGTTCATGATGTTAGCCTTATAGGACCTTGTTGATGAGGATGTTGAAGTGGCCTCCTCCTTGGCTCTTGCTACAAGTGAGTCGATAGGTACTGACCTTGCTATCCCCCACCTACAAGCTCATCTTCCCTCCCCCTATGATGATCTAGATTGGGAGTAAGATGACTTGTTGGAGGTGTCAGACTAGAGTGGTATGTCTTCTTTATCTTTAGATTAGATTTTTATTTTTTTTGTGTTCCCCTATACTTGTTTGTTTATGATTGTGCTCTCACCTGGAGGACCCTTGTAAGTACTTGGATACAGGAGAGAAAATATGTCATAAAACTTCCTCTATTTGTCTCATCATTCTTCCATGTGTCGTGCAATTTTTATTTTTCACATTGCAGCCTTCTAAAAGTGTTGGGTCATTTAGGTCTCTTCCATGTTGACCCAATTTTTATTTTTTCTTCATGTGCTCTTCTTCTTGTTCTAATCTATTTGGGGGGTGATGACAGTTCATAAATATTATATTATATTTATTATCTATATCTATGATCAATTCTAACCTTGAATAATTGGATCCCCCTATGATCTTGATTTCTTCGTCTTTGATTTTCTTAATGTTGTGGATTTTATGTGTTTCCCCTCCCATTAAAACATCCCACAAATACATCTCACTATGTATATTGTGCCACAACATCCCTCTATCTTTTATTCTCCTTCAAATGACATGTTCTCCTTTACGTAGCACACATCATTATAAGGGGGGCTATCATATCTGCTTATTATTATTTTTCAAAAAAAAAGATTCTTAAAAATATGTTTTAATGTCATAATCTCATCATCTAGCTTAGGGGTAACCTGACTAGACTTGTCTCCTCTGTGACTGTCCAGCAAGGCAGTTTGCAGTAGCCATAGGCCTATTTTCTTGTCATATGGTCTCTAGATTGCTAGCCATAATTATCGGGACTATCTTTTATCTTATCAGATTATGTCATGTCTACAAATTTTATCATGTCTATTTTTCACTTTTTCTCCTAACGTGTTTGTCTGGAACTAACATGTTTGTGGTGAGATTGCAATCATCTTTGCAAGATAGAAGAACCATATCCTCTTCATGTCTTGGCTTACCTTCTCTACTCCATATATCAAATTGAAGACACGCATCATCTTCATGTTGGGTATATTCTCTTTAACCTTTTTCTACTTTAGCTCACACATGTTAGAATACATATGCTCGCTAAAGTGGGGGAAAAATGTAATGTCAAAAATTGCACCTGGTGTAGTTTCACATCACATAACCTTCCCTTTAGCCTAATTAAAGATGAAAATACAATTCCCCCTTTTTCCTAGCTTTAATTTTGTCCTTGACCCCTTTATTTTGGTCTTTAAGTGAATTTTTTTCAAGGACACTAGCATGACACGTAGAAATTTGTGTGTCGCGCAAATGTTTCGAAAATATTCTTGATTTTATGGCCATAATTGGAATGTTACATTTTTTCCTACCTGTACAGTGTAATGCCTCTATGGTTTTCAAACATACTAAAAATTCCTTCTTGCATGCCTTTTCTTCATTTAAATATTCATTCTTTCATTCCTTCAACTCATTCTTGCATTCTCTCAATCTATATTTCATTCTAGCTCTCTTCTACACCATTTTTTCTCTCATTCTTGCAAGTGATCTCATGTCTTGGCTTCTACATCAATTCTTGGCTCTCTTGGATCATCTAGAGTGTTGTGTACTCTCCTTCAACATCATAAGCTTTCTAAAGGGAGAGTAACTACACTCTATTAAATTTATCATCTTTATATTTTAGAAGCATCTTAACTTTTAAATTGTCTATTATCTTGTCAATCTATTTTTGTATCTATCATTCTCTCTACCTGTCTATCTAGTTTTCCATGGAGGTGGGAACACCTATGCATGGTTTTTACTGAGGCAAATCCCTAAACAACCCCAACATTTTTCCTCATTTTTGTGTGTGCAGGTTTTCATGTCAAAGCATTGTGAGAAGCTTCATAGTGTTGGACCTCTTGTATGTTCATTCTACTCTTTTCCATATTGTCATTTTGTTTTATTTTGTTCAATCTATTTATGCTAGTTCTTTTCATGTTACTTATGTTATTTTCATAATTTTGGTAGCTTAGTTTATTTTCCAAATTTCAGTTTTCAAATAGCTAGTAGACTAGTTATGTTTTTGTCAGCAAGTACTATTCTTGAACTGTACAAGACTACAACATGCTACAAGGATGTTCGTGTGTCACACTATCATCCTTGGCTGAGAGCTAGTCAACTTGCTCCTGAGACCTTTGAAGTCTTCTCTTTCGGTCTCTAAAATCCTTATGTCAAGATAAAACATCATAAAATACAAAAATATAAACAATTTCCCTTTGTCACTTGAGCTTTGCCTTTGATGTAGTTGAGGACCTTTTGCTCCTTGTAGACTCTTCTTGTCCTAAGACTCGAGGGTAGAAAATTTCCTCCTCTACACTCCACAATAATACTTCACAACATAAAGTAGGGTAGGTATGGTTTTGGTGATCCTCTTGTTCAACCCATTGGCCATTTACATACCTACACACTTATGCCATTATCAATATTCTATGAAATAATTAACCAAAATGACATATTCATAATTATATTATCAACTTGATAATAACCAAATCTGCATACCTTGAACTTGCTTGGGTTGCACCACTTGAATGATCATAACCTAATCTAGAAAATTATAATACACCACCCTTGCCACTTATTGTTAGCATATTTATGATTCTAACTCTTGGAATTGATAAATCATAATTGTTTGAATTCAAACCTAACTTGATATTCAACAATTGTATTCTAAAATATAAGCATTTGAATTATACTCACCATTATTGTACGTATTAACCTTGTTTCCAATCAAGTTGTTTGAGCTAACATGATTTGAATAACTCATATTTATAAAATTTACTATAAAATCATACTCACACCTAACAATTCTAATCAAATCTCCTTGTTCATACTAGATCAGATATTGAAATTTAATATATCCACAATATATATATAATAAAATATCCTCCACATGAATGAATAATCATGATAAGGGTTCATATTTAAGGTACCCATTTAGCTAGACTTTTAGGGTCACTTATCTTGGCAATGTATCAAAGGTGAAATAAGCTTGGGCCTTATTGTGATTAAAGTACAATTAACCTCTTACCCAAATCAAAATTTAAATGAATGAAAAATGTAAGGATTGAAACACTTTTAAATTCCATCTACGAGGGTATGCTATCATAAGGAAGGTAAGAGATGCTTCCTCTATGACACAAGAAACAATCAACTAATGGTACCATTTCAAGTGCTATTGCATCATTATATGTATTCCAATCTATAAGGAGAAAGTATAATACCTTGCAACAGAAGTATACACATCATTACCATCACTATACAAGAAAAATCACTTGCTTTGATCTAAAAGACGCTAAACTTTCCACTTAATTATAAAAATGAGTTCATATACCAAAAGCATCATTTAAATTTACCACATTTTAATATCATACCAAATTTTCACTCAATCATAGATCTTTAATTTGTTTTGAATTCCTATTGATTTAATTCCCAAAGTAGTTCACATTAAACTCATATGGTTTATTCTACTAGTATCATGTGTAATACCCCAATCAACCATAGTTATAGGGATTACTAAAGGTAACACAAAGAGTGGTAATTGAGGCACATAAGGTTGGCCTTACACACAATTTCAAATCCTTAGATCATTCAATGATCCAAAACCTCGTACATCTCGCACTTTCACCCCTTTCCTACACGCATATTTTGGAGTCTTTGTTTCCTTAGGCATTGATACATGTTCGACTCTACTCTCTGCAACAAACCATCAGCACCAATACATGTTCAGCTCCACCCATTCTTCCTTGGACCTCTCGATGATGGTGACTTACTCTTGTAAGGTATGCATTGCTACTTGACTTGATCTCATAAGGTAATCACTACTACTTGACATGCATGCTACCTTGTTTTAATTATGCTTATGGGATTTAGCTAGAAAAATGGATAGTTGAGGTGACAACAAGTCGCATCCTTGGTGACCTCTGTTTGACCCAATTGAGGTTTTTAACCTCACTAAGGTTGTACTATTGTCCCATGTTTTTTATTGCTTCTTTCTTCAAATAATTTGTTTGATTTGTAAGGTATAAAATATGTGCTCGATAACTTGAAGGTTATGTTATTTTGTCAATGCTTCTAAAATGAATATTTAAATTTTTTCTATGGTTTTCCATATTTTGAAGGTTCTCTTGCTTTTTGGGTGCTTCTAGATTGTCTTCCATGATTTGTATGGCTTGTAGGGTGTTTATAAACACTTCCAAATTTTGTGTTCATAAACACAATTACTTTTACAAGGAAAAACATGGTTTTTTCAAGCATCACTATGACTTATTTAATCAATTTGCAGTAATATTTAATGTGTTGGTTTCTTTAGTCTGCTACTTAACCAAATTTTACCTTCATTCAAGTTTTAGGTTACATATTTATATACATATCTATCTATCTATCTATCTATCTATCTATCTATGGCAGATGTACATAAGTCTAACTTATTTTATTTCACCTCTTTGTTCTTATTTGTTATGCAATTCAATCACATAATATAGATACTTAGATATATAAATAGATAGGTACATAGATAGATATGCAGTCATAATATATATACATATATATGTATATATATTTATATATATACATATATATGTATATATATTTATATATATACATATATATGTATATATATGTATATATATATATGTATATGTATATATATACACACGCACATATATATATTGTAGACACTAAAAATTTTCCTAGGCCTACGAACTTTATTTCTTCATCGATTCCCCCTTTATTTCTAGTAATTAAATAATTTTTAATTATTTAATTATTTTTTAAAGTCATAAGTCTCCTATTAATTAAATAATTTTAATTATTTAATTAATTCATTGCTATCTTTTTATTTCCTTTTTGGTTAATTAAATAAATTTTATTTATTTAATTGTGTCACTAATGTCCTTTTCATCTATAATTAAATACATTTTATTTAATTAATTATTTACCACCTTATACTATAATTAAATAATTATTTCAATTATTTAATTATTCACTAACCTACTAATTTGTCATCTTCTTATTTTGAATTAAACTATTATTTAATTCAAAAATTAGCTTGTCACATATCTTCTTTAATTAAATAATATTTCTATTATTTAATTATCCATGTCCCACTTTTGAATTAAATTGTTATTTAATGAAAAAGTCAACCTATCACATGCCCTCTATAATTAAATAATGTTTTTATTATTTAATTATTCACTTCCCTCTCAAATCAAATAATTGTATATTTATTTGAATTTCTCTAAGAACCTCTTTTTCTATGCCAACCTCATTATCCATGCCAATCTTATCTCCTCTTGTCTCATTCAATTTCAACCCTTGATTGAATTATTTTATGATTCAATCTTGGTCATTCATTCTAGACATTGCACTAATTTTTTCCTAACCCTATTTCATACTACAACTTTCATTCTTAGCCATTGATTGACACATAATGTAGAGAGAATTCAATGCTCTCAAACCCTCTCAAAATTCATCACAACAATTGCAAATACAGAAAAGATAAATTGTAAATTATACTCAAAAAATTGACTACACAGGAAACCACTGATTTTCTCGTTTAAATAAATTTGATTACAATTGAATTGTAGTCATCAAAGGATTGATATGAAGAAAAATTATTCTCCTACAGCCATCACATATGCAACTAGAAATTGATCTCAAATAAACTATGCTCAAACATATGAGCTTTTGCAAACAAAACCATCTCTCAGCTCTTCTAAACCACCTACAACACTTGCAACTTCAAACCAGTTGTTATGGCATCCTCATGGGTTGTTTTTTATCAGACCACACCTGAAATAAATATGTCCCAACTTTCCTCCAGAGAAAATCTATGCCCTCTAACATGTCCCTCAAAAATTGCCTTCAAAATTCTTCTTCAACAATTCTTCCATGGAAAGTGGTTTTCCAAATTCTTCTCCACCTTCATGAAATTATTTTTTCCTAATTTATTTGTGCCTCTCCAATATGGCATGGCCCTTTATTTTCTACACATGAAATCCTTCAAAAATTAATTAAAAATCCATTTCTAGCAGCCTTCTAAAGATAGGAAAAAAAACAATTTTAAATTCTTCTCTTTTTCACTCCTGAAAAGAAAAAGACAAAAAGCAAGCTTGGGTGCCCACTTTCACGGTCCCTATTATTTAGGAATAATTATTTTGAGTGTTTTTAAAGCTTCATAAATCAATCCCAACACCTCATAATGATTTTTAAATTTTTTAAAATTGTTTTTTCTGCTTTTTCACCCTACTAGTTAGCTTCAATGTGCAAAGTTGCAAAAGAAATTTAATTGAAAATTAAATTATTTGTAGATAAATAATTTTCCACCCCTCAACATGTAATCCAAGCCAAAATTAATTTATTTTCAACAATCCAAAATTGCTCAATTGAAATTTTGCTGGTACAGGATTGCCAGTTACCATGGATGCTCCTGCATCAGACACCCAAGGTAGAAAAACATTTTGTGAGATTGGTATCACAAAATGGAGTTGAATGGTAGAAGCATCATTTCAATTTGTAAACAAACCTCAACAAACTCCATTACTGAAACTGGTACCTCTGATTTGTTCTTCTTTCTCCTCTTCCAGCACCTAGTCGGAACAAGTATCATTCTCCTCTAACAATTCTCCTCTGCACTCAACATCTTCAATGTGGAATCAGATCCACCATAAACCATCCACCTCCACCAAATAAAAATCACAATATCTTCCAATCTTACAGGATTCAACTCACCATATTCTGACCACCTCCTCCAAAATGCACCTACACTAAACTTTGCAATACCAAACAAATCATCTACCTTCCATACTTCACTAGCAATCTCTAACTGAACCATCTCATTTGAATTCACTAAATCATCCAACTTAACATGAAAATAATTAAAAATAAAAGGTTTTACCTTCTCACTACTTGCTTCAATATTATTCCCAACCTCATCAAAGCATTCATCAAAATCTGATTTCATCTCATTACCTTTTGTTGCAATCTTCACTCCACCTTTTGTCAACACTTGTCATTCCTTTTCTACCGCTAAAATATTTTCATCTTCACAAAATACACTCTCATCTTCGTCATAAAAATGAACCATATTATGCATTACCTCTTTCTCTTCAACCTTTTCTTCACCACTACCTGTTTTCATATCTTCTTTGCCTTCACTCTTAGTTGCACTTTCATTTTCCATTACTTTCAAGTCCTCCAAAGGACACTAATCATCCTTAATCATTGTTTCACTTTCCTCTTGTTTTCCCTCTTTATCCTTTTGAACAAGGATTTCCACATTTTCCTTTTCATCCTTCTTCCTTACAAAAAAAGTTTCACTTGCAAACATATCAGTACCAAAAGAATAATAAGATTCAACCCTTCCCATTTTATTTTCCTTTCTATCATTATTATCTGCTACAACTTCTTTTGCCACTTCCTCTTGCCTATCCTACAAAGGATTCAAAACATATTCTTCCCCATCCTTTATGATGCTATATTCTTCCTACCATCATTTAGAGCTCTTCGATCATACACCCATGGTCTACCCAACAAAACATGGCATATATCCATAGGTACTATATCACATACAATCACATCCTTTTATCTACGAATTTAAAAATCAACCACACATTGCTCACTTACCCATATTTGGAAATCTCCTTGCAACCAAAAAATGTATTATGGGCTAGGATGCTTGATACTTTTCAATTTCAACTTGTCTACCATCTCTTTGGATACAATATTATTGGTGTTACTAATGTCCACAATGACTTTGCAACATTTCCCACTCCCTTTACACCTTGTTCAGAATAAATCACTCCTTTGGATGGGCTCTTGATTCTCTGTTTGTGGTTCTAGAAATTATTTTTTCATCACAAAACATTCTCCTGGCTTCCAAGACATTTTGTCAAACACCTTTCCACACTCTCTTTGCAACTACTTCACTCTCTACCCACAAGTCCTAGTGCAAGTTGCCTCACATCGACACTTTTTCCTACACACTTAGGAACAACCAGCTCTGCTACCACTAATGTAGAGAGGATTCACTACTCTCAAACCCTCTCAAAATTCATCACAACAATTACACATAAAAAAAAAAGATAAATTGTAAATTAAACTCAAAAAATTGATTACATAGGAAACCACTGATTTTCTCATTTAAATAAATCTTATTACAATTGAATTATAGACATCAAAGGAATGATATGCAGAAAATTATTCTCCTACAGGCATCACATATGCAACTAGAAATTAATCTCAAATAAACTATGCTCAAACATATGAGCTTTTGCAAATAGAGCCATCACCCAACTCTTCTAAACCACCTGCAACACTTGCAACTTCAAACCAGTTGTTATGGCATCCTCATGGATTGTTGTTTATCAGACCAAACCTACAATAAAAATTTCCCAAATTTCCTCTAGAGAAAATCTATTCCCTTTAACCCGTCCCTAAAAAATAGCCTTCAAAATTCTTCTTCAACAATTCTTCCGTGAAAAGTGGTTTTCCAGATTCTTCTCCACCTTCATGAAATTAATTTTTCATCCTTTATTTGGGCCTCTCCAATATAGCATGACCATTTTTGTTGCTGCACATGAAATCCTTCAAAAATTAATTAAAAAACCATTTCTAGCAGCATTCTAAAGATAGGAAAAAAAATAGTTTTAAATTCTTCTTTTTTGACTCTTGATAAAGAAAAAGGAAAAAAGCAGGCTTGGGCACCCACTTTCATAGTTCCTATTATTTAGGAATAATAATTTTGAGTGTTTTTAAAGCTCCATAAATCAATCCGAACATCTCATAATGATTTTCAAATGTTTTAAAATTATTTTTCTGCTTTTTCACCCCACTAGTCAACTTCAATGTGCAAAGTTGCAAAAGAAATTTAATTGAAAAATAAATTATTTGTAGTTAAATAATTTTCCACCCCTCAACATTTAATCCAAGCCAAAATTAATTTATTTTCAACAATCCAAAATCGCTCAATTGAAAATTAATCCCTTTTTTTTGTTGATACAGGATTGCCAGTTACCATAGATGCTCCAACATTAGACACCCAAGGTAGAAAAAAATTGTGAGCTTGGTCTCACAAAATGGAGCTTAATGGTATAACAATCCTTTCAAGTTGTAAACAAACCTCAGCAAACTCCATTACTGAAACTAGTACCTCTGATTTGTTCTTCTTTCTCCTCTTCCAGCACCTGGCCGGAAAAAGTATCCTTCTCCTCTAACAATTCTCCTCTACACTCAACATCTTCAATGTGGAATCAGGTCCAACATAAACCATCCACCTCCATCAAATACAACTCACAAATCTTCCATTATTGTAGGATTCAACTCACCATATTCTAACCACCTCCTCCAAAATGCACCTGCACTAAGCTTTGCAATACCAAACAAATCTTCTGCCTTCCATACTTCACTGCACAGGAAACCACTGATTTTCTCATTTAAATAAATCTGATTAGAATTGAATTACAGTCATAAAAGGACATATATGCATCAAATTATTCTCCTACAAGCATCACATATGCAACTAGAAATTAATCTCAAATAAACTATGCTCAAAAATATGAGCTTTTGCAAATAGAACCATCTCCCAGCTCTTCTAAACCACCTGCAACACTTGCAACTTCAAAACAGTTGTTCTGGCATCCTCACGGGCTATTATTTATCATACCAAACCTGCAATAAACATGTCCCAGCTTTCCTCTAGATAAAATCTATGCCCTCTAACATATCCCTCAAAAATTTCTTTCAAAATTCTTCTTCAACAATTCTTCCATGGAAATTGGTTTTCTAGATTCTTCTCCACCTTCATGAAATTAATTTTTCATGCTTTGTTTGGGAATCTCCAATATTGCATGACCCTTGTTGTTACTACAAATTAAATCCTTTAAAAATTAATTAAAAATCCATAAAAAATCCATTTCTAGCAGACTTCTAAAGATAGGAAAAAAAAAACAATTTTAAATTCTTCTCTTTTTGACTCCTGAAGAAGCAAAAGACAAAAAGTAGGCCTGGGAGCCCACTTTCATAGTTCCTATTATTTAGTAATAATTATTTTGAGTGAATTTAAAGCTCCATAAATCAATCTCAACACCTCATAATGACTTTCAAATGTTTTGCAATAAAATATTTTAAAATAGTTTTTTCTGCTTTTTCACCTCACTAATCAACTTCAATGTGCAAAGTTGCAAAAGAAATTTAATTGAAAATTAAATTATTTGTAGATAAATAACTTTCCACCCCTCAACATGTAATCCAAGCCAAAATTAATTTATTTTCAACAATCCAAAATTGCTCAATTGAAAATTAACCCCTTTTTTTGTTCATACAGGATTGACAGTTACCATGGATGCTCTTGCATCAGACACCCAAGGTAGAAAAAAAATGTGAACTTGGTCTCACAAAATGGAGTTGAATGGTAGAACCATCCTTTTAGGTTGTAAACAACCCTTAGCAAACTCCATTATTGAAAATGGTACCTTTGATTTGTTCTTTTTCTCCTCTTCCAGCACCTAGTTGGAACAAGTATCCTTCTCCTCTGACAATTCTCCTCTACACTCAACATCTTCAATGTGTAATCAAATCCACCATAAAACATCCACCTCCACCAAATACAAATCACATTATATTCCAATCTTTTGGGATTCAATTCACCATATTCTAACCACCTCCTCCTAAATGCACTTGCATTAAACTTTGCAATACCAAACAAATCTTTTGCCTTCCATACTTCACTAGCAATCTCTAACTGAACCATTTCATTTGAATTCACTAAATCATCCAACTTAACATGAAAATAATTTTAAAAAAAAGGTTTTACCTCCTCACTACTTGCTTCAATAGCATTCTCAACCTCATCAAAGCATTCATCAAAATCTTATTTCACCTCATTACCTTTTGTTGCAATCTTCACCCACCTTCTATCAACATATCTACCACTAAAATATTTTCATCTACACAAAATCCACTCTCATATTCATCATAAAAATGATTTATGCATTACTTTTCTCTTCAACCTTTTCTTCACCACTCTGTTGTCATATCTTCTTCACCTTCACTCTTAACTACACTTTCATTTTCCATTACTTTCAAACCACCAAAGGACACTTCATCATCCTTAATTATTGCTGCACTTTCCTCTTATTTTCCCTCTTTATCCTTTTGAACAAGGATTTCCACATTTTCCTTTTCATCCTTCTTCCCTCGCAAAGTTTCACTTGCAAACATATCAGTTCCAAAATAACAATAAGATTCAACCCTTCCCATTTTATTTTCCTTTCTATCATTATTATTTGCTACAACTTATTTTGCCACTTTCTCTTGCCTATCTTGCAAAGGATTCAAAATATATTCTACCACATCCTTTATGATGCTATATGTATTCTTCCCACCATCATGTAGATCTCTTCAATCATACAACCATGGTCTACCCAAAAAAACATGGCATATATCCATAGGTACTATATCACATACAATCACATGCTTATATCTACGAATTTGAAAATCAACCACACATTGCTCACTTACCCATATCTAGCGATCTCCTTGCAACCAAGAAATATAGTATGGGCTAGGATGCTTGATTCTTTTCAATTTCAACTTGTCTACCATCTCTTCGGATACAATATTATTGGTGTTACTGATGTCCACAATGACTTTGCAACATTTCCCACTTGCTTTACACCTTGTTCAGAATAAATTACTCCTCTAGATGGGCTCTTGATTATCTGTTTGTGGCTCTATAAATTCTTTCTTCATCACAAAACATTCCCCTGGCTTCCAAGAAATTTTTTCAAACACCTGTCCACACTCTCTTTGCAACTGCTTCACTCTCTACTTGCAAGTCCTGGAGTAAATTGTCTCACATCGTCACTTTTTCTTGCACACTTAGGAACAACTAGCTCTAATACCACTAATGTAGAGAGGATTCACTACTCTCAAACCCTCTCAAAATTCATCACAACAATTGCAAAAATAGAAAAGATGAATTGTAAATTAAACTCAGAAAATTGACTGCATATGAAACTAATTATTTTCTCATTAAAATAAATCTGATTACAAATTAAAATCATCAAAGGATTGATATGCAGAAAATTATTCTCCTATAGGCATCACATATGCAACTAGAAATTAATCTCAAATAAACTACGCTCAAACACATGAGCTTTTGCAAATAGAACCATCTCCCAACTCTTCTAAACCACCTACAACATTTGCAACTTCAAACTAGCTGTTCTGGAATCCTCACAGGTTGTTGTTTATCAAACCAAATCTGCAATAAACATGTCCCAAATTTCCTCCAGAGAAAATCTATGCCCTCTAACCTGTCCCTCAAAAATTTCCTTCAAAATTCTTCTTCAACGATTCTTCCATGGAAAGTGGTTTTCCAGATTTTTCTCCACCTTCATGAAAATAATTTTTCATGCTTTATTTGGGCCTCTCTAATATGGAATGACCCTTGTGGTTTCTACACATGAAATACTTCAAAAATTAATTAAAAATCCATAAAAATCCATTTCTAGCAGCCTTCTAAAGAAAGGAAAAAAAATAGTTTTAAATTCTTCTCTTTTTGACTCCTAAAAAAGAAAAAGACAAAAAGTAGACCTAGGCGCCCACTTTCATAGTCCCTATTATTTAGGAATACCGATCTTGAGTTTTTTTAAAGCTCCATAAATCAATCCCAACACCTCATAATGATTTTCAAATATTTTGGAATAAAATATTTTAAAATTGTTTTTTCTACTTTTTCATCCCACTAGTCAACTTCAACGTGCAAAGTTGCAAAAGAAATTTAATTGACAATTAAATAATTTTTAGATAAATAATTTTCCACCCCTCAACATGTAATCCAAGCCAAAATTAATTTATTTTCAACAATCCAAAATTTCTCAATTAAAAATTAACCCATTTTTTTGTTCATACAAGATTGCCAGTTACCATGGATGGTCCTGCATCAGACACCCAAGGTAGAAAAAAATTGTGAGCTTGGTCTCACAAAATGGATTTGAATGGCAGAACCATCCTTTCAGATTGTAAACAACCCTCAGAAAACTCCATTATTAAAATGGGTATCTCTGATTTGTTCTTCTTTCTCCTCTTCCAGCACCTAGCCGGAACAAGTATCCTTCTCCTCTGACAATTCTCCTTTGCACTCAACATCTTCAATATGGAATCATCTCCACCATAAACCATCCACCTCCACCAAATACAACTCACAATATCTTCCAATCTTGTGAGATTCAACTCACCATATTCTGACCACCTCCTCCAAAATGCACCTACACTAAACTTTGCAATACCAAACAAATCTTTTGCCTTCCATACTTCACTAGCAATCTGTAACTAAACCATTTCATTTGAATTGACTAAATCATCCAACTTATCATGAAAATAATTAAAAAAAAAAAAAAATTACCTCCTCACTACTTGCTGCAATATCATTCTCAACCTCATCAAAGCATTCATCAAAATCTTATTTCACTTCATTACCTTTTGTTGCAATCTTCACTCCACCTTCAATCAACACTTGTCATTCCTTTTCTACCATTGAAATCTTTTCATCTACACAAAATCCACTCTCATATTCATCATAAAAATGAAACATATTATGCATTACCTCTTTCTCTTCAACCTTTTCTTCATCACTGTCTGTTGTCATATCTTCTTCACCTTCACTCTTAGCTGCACTTTCATTTTTTATTACTTTCAAGTCCTTTAAAGGACACTCATCATCCTTAATCATTGTTGCACTTTCCTCTTATTTTCCCTCTTTATCCTTTTTATCCTTCTTCCCTACACACAAAGTTTCACTTGCAAACATATTAGTACCAAAAGAACAATAAGATTCAACCCTTCCCATTTTATTTTCCTTTCTATCATTATTATCTGCTACAACTTCTTTTTCCACTTTCTCTTGCCTATCTTGCAAAGGATTCAAAACATATTCTTACCTATCCTTTATGATGATATATGTATTCTCCCTACCATCATTTAGAGCTCTTCGATCATACAACCATGGTCTACCCAATAAAACATGACATATCCATAGGTACTATATCACATATAATCACATGCTTATATATACGAATTTGAAAATTAACCACACATTACTCACTTACCCATATCTGGCAATCTCCTTACAACCAAGAAATGTAGTATGGGCTAGGATGCTTGATTCTTTTCAATTTCAGCTTGTCTACCATCTCTTCCGATACAATATTATTGGTGCTACCGCTATCCACAATGACTTTGCAACATTTCCTACTCACTTTACACCTTATTCAAAATAAATTACTCCTCTAGATGGGCTCTTGATTCTCTGTTTGTGGCTCTAGAAATTATTTCTTCATCACAAAACATTCTTCTGGCTTTCAAGACATTTTGTCAAACACCTTTCCACATTCTCTTTGCAACTGCTTCACTCTCTACCCGCAAGTCCTGGTCCAAACTTCCTCACATCAGCACTTTTTCTTTCACACTCAGGAACAACCAACTCTAATGCCACTAATGTAGAAAGGATTCACTTCTCTCAAACCCTCTCAAAATTCATCACAACAATTGCAAAAATAGAAAAGATAAATTGTAAATTAAACTCAGAAAATTGACTGCATAGGAAACCACTAATTTTCTCATTTAAATAAATCTGATTACAATTGAATTAAAATCATCAAAGGATTGATATGCAGAAAATTATTCTCCTACAAGCATCACATATGCAACTAGAAATTAATCTCAAATAAACTATGCTCAAACATATGAGCTTTTGCAAACAGAACCATCTCCCAACTCTTCTAAACCACCTGCAACACTTGCAACTTCAAACCAATTGTTCTAGCATCCTCACGGGTTTTTTTTATTAGAAAAAATCTATAATAAACATGTCCCAACTTTACTCCAAAGTAAAGCTATGCTCTCTAACCTGTCCCTAAAAAATTGCCTTCAAAATTCTTCTTCAATAATTCTTCCATGGAAAGTGGTTTTCCAGATACTTCTCCACCTTCATGAAATTAATTTTTCATGCTTTATTTGGGGCTCTCCAATATGGAACAACCCTTTTTGTTTCTACTCATGAAAAACTTCAAAAATTAATTAAAAATCCATTATAGCAGCCTTCTAAAGATAGGAAAAAAAATAGTTTTAAATTCTTCTCTTTTTGACTCCTGAAAAAGCAAAAGATAAAAAGCAGGCCCGAGCGCCCACTTTCACAGTCCCTATTATTTAGGAATAATGATTTTGAGTGTTTTTAAAGCTCCATAAATCAATCCCAACACCTCATAATTATTTTTAAATGTTTTGCAATAAAATGTTTTAAAACTATTTTTTTTGTTTTTTCACCCCACTAGACAACTTCAATGTGCAAAGTTGCAAAAGAAATTTAATTGAAAATAAAATTATTTGTAGATAAATAATTTTCCACCCCTCAACATGTAATCCAAGCCAAAATTAATTTATTTTCAACAATCCAAAATTTCTCAATCTAAAATTAACCCCTTTTTTTGTTGATATAGGATTGTTAGTTACCATGGATGCTCCTGCATCAACACATCTCATTGACATTGAATCTCAGCCCTTCATTCAAATTTTTTATTTTCTATAAAAGACCCCACCCTTGTCATTTTCATACATATAGTTCATATGCAAGTACATGTTAGTATGAGACAACAATCTTCAATATTTTGTTGAGTAATTGTCATAAGCTACTAGTGCATACTCAAATTTGAGGGCATCAAGTACATTCAAGCAAGATGGAGAAGGGAAATGGAGGTGAAGCAATGATGGCATGAAGACTTTATGGTGATATTACTTTATAGTTCATTTTTTTATGCTTATTTGTGCTCTATTGCTTGATTAGGGTCTTAGGGTTAGATTTTATATGCTTTATTACCTTAACCTGGATTTTTACCCTGATTATATATATATATGTATGTATGTATATGTATATGTATATTCATTCTGACACTTAGCCAATTGGTTTCTTGTTTATTATCTTAACTCATATATGTATCTATATATACACACATCAAACAAAATATTCATCATGACCTATATAGATAGGTAGATAGATAAATAATTAGATAGCCTTTGCATATGTTAGAGGTATGGAAATTTTAATGTTATTTTCTCACAACACTGGTAAACGCTGCAAGGTCGATATAGAAAGGCACATGCACAACAAAGTATTGTAGTGAGTCCATTGTTTCTAACAAAGGTATTGATTTACTAATGCCTCCTTCAAGATCGAGGACTGTGATATACTCAACAAGGAATTGGTGATGAATTCTTTGTTGTTTGTCATGAAAGTTGATGTAGTAATACATTTTTTTTTTGGGCCTAATTTCAAATACAAGTCTCCACAAGAGGATTATTTTGGAAAGTATAATATCCATTGGAGGCCCAAAGGTAATAATACTTAGGTCATTGTTGTCAATACAATTTCAAAGGCTACCATTAGGGGAGAGGGGCATATAGTGGAGCACCCTACCTTCAAAGGTCCATGTGGACCAGAAATAAATAAATAAAATGGTTGTCATGTCAAAAAACCCTTCATTGAGCCACCAATTTTTTTTTAGTTAGATGGATTATATCTGTCATGAGTATGCTCCAATTGGTCCAATGTCTTCATTACTTTCCCATTTGGATGGTTGATCATTTGACAATCTAGTACTAGATATATAGATAGGTAGATACATATAGATAGATAGATAGATAGATAGATAGATAGATATATTGATAGATAGATAGATAGATAGATAGATAGATGGGGATGGATGGATGGATGGATGGATGGATATATATATGTGTGTGTGTGTGTGTGTGTGTGTGTGTGTGTGTGTGTGTGTGTGTGTGTGTGTGTGTGTGTGTGTATAGGTAGATAGAAATATAGATACATATATAGATATATTGTCAGATCTTTGTTTTAATTTGTTCATTTCAGCCATATATATATATATATGACTTAAAAAATGAAATAAGACAGAATTTCTCTACCTGTCAAACTAAATATAATATATATTCAATCTGACAGGTAGAGCAATTTTGTCTTATTTCATTTTTTAAGTCATATATAGATATATAGATAGATATACAAATACATAATAGATAGATAGACCGAACAAAATATATATACATATATATCTAGTCATTTATTTGTATTTATTCTAATTTGTTCTTCATTTAGAACATATAGATTTGTTGGTATATTCAGTCTAATAGTTAGCCAAATTATTTCTTGTTTAATTTTATAAGTCATATATATAAATATATATAGACTGAACAAACTATATATCCATAGATATTTAGATATATAGATAGATATATAGACCGTACAAAATAGGTAGGTAGACAGATATAAAGTAATATCTTTGTTTTAGTTTTAGTCATATAGATGTGTATATATATTCAGTCTGATAGTTAGAGAAATTTTGTCTTGTTTCATTTTGTAAGTCATATATATATATATATATATATATATATATATACATATTAGATAGATAGACCGAACTACATATATAGATAGGTATATAGATAGTTATATAGATATATATATATATATACCACTTTGCAAAATTTAATATTGTTTTTTGAAATTTAACGTAGCTTATTAACTCCATAATGATATATATAATTAGATTTCGTTAACTTAGTCCATAATAATATTTTTAAATATGAGATATATAGTTAACTCAAACTAATTTTCTTTCATCCATTTGTATGTTCAGGTATATCTATTTAAGTATATGTGTTTGAGTATGTGTACATATGTTTCATTATATATATCTAAATAGATAGATAGATAGATAGATAGGTAGGTAGGTAGGTAGGTAGGTAGATGGATAGATGAATGGATGGATGGATATAGATATATAGACCAATATATAAATATACTTATAGATCTCTATATAGATAGATAGATAGATAGATAGATAGATAGATGGATGGATGGATGGATGGATTGATGGATGTCTATGTATAGGACAAATATAGTGAACTATGAATTCAGTTCTTCAACTTTAAAGTAGTATATTTGAAGGCCATGTCTTAAAAAATTTAGAATGATAGCCATTCATAGTTGTAGATTAATTTTATACATTTGTTATTTGAAAAAGCACCCACAAAACAACATAACCTTCAAGTTACATAATACAGGGTAGATGGAAAGACATGTGAGAGCATAAAAATTTATATACAAACAAATTCAATCAATTAATGAAGTTTGAAATTACTTTGCATGTTTGAGAAAATTTTATTTAAACAATGGACCAATAAGACAACTTGCCTATCATTTTAAGAAAATCAACTACATTTAAAATTTGAAACAAGAAAAAAATTGGGTAATTGTATTTATTTGACTAAATTAAGTGGATGTTGTAAATTTTCCTAAGCATTCTATGTAAATGTTGTTTCCAGTGTTGTCTAGATTCCTATATGTTGTAAACAGTGTTAATATTGTATAACATTTTTATGTAAATACATATATTTTCTATACCCATTGACCTATAAGTGCATTTCTAGGGTTTTAAGTTATGTTGTTTATGCTTGTGAATGCATTTTTTTTATACAATGTAATTTTTATAGCCAGTGTGTTGTAAGTGCATGACCTATAGAGTTTTCAGTTATATTGTGTATGCCTATCAATGTCTATTTGTTGCATATGATGTAAATGTTCTACCCACTATATTTTAAGTGCATATATTGTTAGGAAAATGTGTCTCAACCTTACAATTACATTGTTGGAAGAACGGAGAAGAATGACTATCTCTACAGTTTTTTGTTGTCATTGATGTCACCATGTTGTGGCTACAAGTCTAAGTCAGTGCCTGATCCGGTATTTTGGTCTGGTATCTGAACCGGTATTCAAGTTGTACTCTCTAGTATTCTAGTCCGCACTCCTCCACAATTGATAGTTACTGTTTGTGGTTTTGGAAAATTGTTTATGGTTGTTAAAGGCATGCACGTTCAGAATAGTATGTTCTCTGGTGCTTGTATGACGTAGTGGCATTATTTTGTTAGTTGCTTTTTGCATTGAAGTCTATTCCTAGCCGACTTCTTTGGTTAATTTAATATGGTGGATTAATTGTTCTATGCAGATATATGTGCGACCTATCTTAGGTCTATGCCAACATGATGTAGCATGTTGGATGTTTGAATTGCTTTTTAGAAATATTTTCTGAATACTTGGAGCCAACACTTAGTATTTTTCATAAATATGAAGTGCATGTAATTAGGTCAACCTAATTCTTGCTTGTGGATAAGATTGAGTATATATATGCATGTTGAACAAGTTTTTGAAGATAATGTACAGACAGTGGGAAATCAATGAGGCAGCAGTAAATGCGAAAGTGAGAGAAAATAATGAAGTGTGTTAAGTCAGTGTATTGAGCATCACCAAAACTGTATCAGCACTTGTTAGGTGCACTATTTTAAATTCATTTTGGCTGTGAAGCCCAATTTTGTTCTATAAATCCCTTTTGTAGGCAGTGAGCCTCCCTATAAGCAGTGAGCTTTTGTATCTAGATAGTGAGTTCTTTCAGGGCAGTGAGCCTTATATATTTAGTTCTAGAACTACATTATATTGTGAGTTAATCCTCACCGTGGTTTTTCCCTCCTTGGGTTTTCCACATAAAATCTGGTGTTTAGTGTGTTATTTTACTTTTTGTTTTATGTATCTCATGCTCATGCTTAATAATATAATAGTATGGTTGTGGAATTGATAAGTGTTGAAGTTTTAAGTTTTGAATTTTGTGACAACTGATTCACCCCCTCTCAGTTGTCTTGTATCTTTTAACAATTGGTATTAGAGCTTTGGTTCCTTGGTGAAGAGCTTAACCACTTGAGGAGGATCCTGAAGGTTGATTAGATGGATGATAAAGGAGAGCTTTGAACTGCTCTTGAGGATCTTGACAAAGTGGAAAGAGAAAATAGAGATTTGAAAGAGAATCTTGATGAAGCAAATGAATGTGTTTGGAAGCTAAATGAACAACTGAAGAAATTCAAGGAAAGACACATAGAAGTTGTTGGCATATGGCTTTTGGTGTTGTCATTAATGGCAACCTAAGTCATTGATCCAGTCCGCACTTCAGTATTTGTCCATACTAGAAGATAGAGTGAAGAATAGGGTATCCAACTAAAGTTGAATCTGTTTGCATTACTAGTTTATCAGTTTGGGTTGTGGATCTCAGGAAAGGTCATCGAGTATCTGGAATATCTTATTCTTGAGTTTTGTGTTGTTGCATCAATTAGTGTACGAGTTAGGAGATCCGGTTGATTGATTTTCTATTTAACAGTTCTAGAAGGCCGACAAAGTGAATGTGGCGTGTTGAGGATGTTCGAGGTGAAATTGTTTAAAGTATTTTTGGATTTTTGGATTTTTTTTGGGTCCTCACTATGTTGTGGCCAACTTTGGTTGGTGCGCATTGAAAATCATTTGTGGATTGAGTTGACGGTTTGTAAATATTTTATATTTTGTTGAAGCTGACATATGGTTGATTAAATCTTTTGTTGCGGATATATATAAGTGATAATTTATATCATTTTGGTGTGCAAAGTATGTTACAAAATTTAGAAGGATAGTAGAGAAATTATGCACAATTTCTCTTGTGCATAAAAGGATTTATGATGCGAATGAAAGCAGACAAAGCAAAAGAGCAGAATCAGACAAGCAAGTCAAGAATGTGACTAATGAGCTTAACAAAAACTGTAATCAAGCATTAGCAGATACTATTCTCTCAGTTCAAATCTTTTGGATGTAATTCAAATCCTTTGTAAGACAGTGAGTCTTCTTTTTGTATCTGAGCAGTGAGCTCTAGGCAGTGTGCCTAAATGCATGTGCATTCCCCATTTGTATAACACCTATATTTGAGTACTCAAATTGTGGATTGACCTCCACCGTGGTTTTTCCCTTAACAAGGTTTCCAAGTAAAAATCCTTGTGTTATGGAATTGTGGATGATTTCTTTATGTGCTTGCATATTTCTTTTGGTTCAATGATGTAAGTGGTTCAAAGATCAGATTAATAAAGTTAAATTTTGCAAAACACTAATTCACCCCCCTCTCAGTGTTCCCTGATTCCAACAATTGGTATCAGAGCCTAGTTCCTTAGAAGAAGTTTAACAACTTGAGGTGGATCTTGGAATGTAATGGACTCTGGTAGTCTTCAACAACAGCTTTTGGTGGCACTTGATGATCTTGATCAATCCAAAGCAGAAGTTTAGGAATTGAAAGTAAGTCTTAAGGATGCTGAGAAATTCATTCAGACATTGAGGGATCAGATTATTAAGTCTAGGGAGAAGAGAGAGGATCTTTGTGACCAAATTAAACAAAAAGAGAGCAAAAGCATGGATGATGTTCACCTAAATCAAACCTTGAAGGAAATAACTAAAGAATGTGAAAAGCTTGCCAGAGACAATGCTACCCTAAAGCATGAGATGGAATCTATGGTGATGAAGCTGACTAAGGAGATTGAAGAGAGAAAGAATAATGAGGAGAATCTTGCTCGGTCCTTAAAAGAAATATTGAATGAATGCAGCAGAATTAATGGAGGATTCATTCAATAGGACATTGAACTGCAACAATCCAGAAACAATGAAGAAGAGCTTGAAAGACATATTGTTATTCTCAGGGATGAACTTGCTATTGCAAATGAATACAAGGAGAAGTTCAAGATTAGCTTAGTTGAGCTTGATGAGTTGAATCAAGGTCAGAAGAATGGAAATGACAAGCAAGGTCTTGGATATGAGAAAGGAGAAAGTTTCGGATCTAGACAAAGGAATTTCAGGCAAGGAAATCAGATGAACAAAGCAAAAAGGCATCTAGTAAGACAACCTAATGCTCAAAAGTTTAACAGATACTATTTTTCTTGCAATAAATTTGGTCATATGGCTGCTCAATGTAGAAGTAAAATGAAATCAAGTGATCCATCATTCTCCGGTTAGTGTTTCAATTGCAATAAGTTTGGTCATAAGTCAATTGAATGTAGAAATATGTCAAACAACTATGTCAATAGAAGGAATGTTAAATGTTATACCAATGGAAGATTTGAGCATATTACTAACCAGTAAAGATCAAGATGAAATCAATGGAATGACTGGTCCAGACAAGGAAATGTTGTGTGTTACAATTGCAACAAATACAATCACATTGCAAGATTCTACAGAAACAAAAATATGGATAGAAGAGGTTCGGCATACAAAGGTAGAAATACATAGAAAGATGATAAAGGAAAAGGGAAAGTGACTTTGGATGAAATAAGAGATCAGATGAAGAAGACATGGGTAAGAAAGAGCGAGTCTAATGCAGGAAATGGTTTCATACCAAAATCTGGTGTTGGTAATTCCTCCGGGAATTTACTTCAGGCCATTGGCCTAGGGGGAGTTTTTCAAGAAAATCCTTTTTCCCCTATTGGTAGTTGGTGTCGAAATGTAGCAAATTGTCAACAGTTGTATTAATGATTTACAGATGCATTTGAAAACACTTGTAAAGAAATTCAAGCAATTGAAGGTCCGGAGAAGAATTTTTCTCTCACTGACTGAGAGAATAGGGTATCTGGAACACCTAGGGAAAAAGCATTTATTACAACAAAAGGTTAGGTGTGTGAATTATAAAAAGCAAGTTGGAACCCTCATTTGCCACTTTATATCGAAGAAAAGAAGGAGAGCACTCTGCAATAGAATTTTGAAAGCGTGAAGATAATTCGGTGGTGAAACCCTAATCCATTAGGTACTTCAATTGTATCAAGAAATTTTGGTTTAATTTGTTGTGCGGTTAAAGAACTTCTTTGATAGAATCAAGACATGAGTACGGAAGGTAAAATGAAACAAATCAAAGGAATGATAAACCTAGATGAGTATAGTAGTGAGAAGATTAGAGCTGTAAAAAACATGTCACACGATGAATTGAAATGGTTGAAAGAAGCAAAACAAAAAAGCTTGGATATTTGGAGTGAATTCCCCTATTTTGAGAATGCAAAAATCGTTAAGTTTATTATGGACAGATTGAATGATGAAATTCTAACTCTAGATAAACCCTACCATATCTCGAAAGAAGTGATTGGAACTGTAACTGGGTTATGCAAAGTTGGGGATGTGCTGAGAAATAAGTCAATCCAAAATAAAGAAGTCAAAACCCTAACTGGAGTGACTGGAGATCAAAGGGCATTAATAATCTCAACAATTAGAGATTCAGTGATAAGGTACATTGTGCATGGAGTATCTTACAAAATCTTTTTCAGAAACAAAGAAGGTGCAACTTTGGCAGGTGTTGTTTACATTTCACACAAGATGATAATGGAAGATCAGGATTTTGACCTTTGCGGATTACTGAAAGATCAACTGATGGAGAAAATTCAACCGACAAAGATGATAGATTACCCTTTCAAAATATGAAAGTTTCTTTAAAGTTTTGCTAGGAAAGTTTGGCTCAATTGGTATTCCCCTTCTGGTAAGGGCACTTGAAGTTGGTTCCTCCTCTAGTGAGATGGAGAGAAAGAAGAAAAGAGCAAAAGAAATTGTTGTCTACACTCCACCGGCATGCAAGACTCCAAGAGTTGAAGGGAAAGGAAAAGAATAGGTGATTGTGGACATACCAGATGAGGAATCTAATAAGGAAACTGAGGACACCCAAAGAAAAGAACTAGAAATAGCCGAACCAGAACAAGAAAAGGCAATGATAGAAGAAAGTGAAGAAGAAGATGATTTAACCAAAGAAGAGATATTGTAGCTTATTCATGAGGAAGATGGAATGCAAAAAATCGCAAACATATGGTCTATCAGACCTTCATATGAGCAGGATATGGTTTTAAACATACTAAATGCTCATCTTGTGCACAAACATATTAAATTAGAGAGTTTACAGAATACGTTGCCAGAAGAGATGATTGAATGCATCAAGGAAATCATGGACTCTAAGTCTCAGAACAAGGAAGAATAAGTAATTCTACACCTAAAGAAGTAGTACATATTATCACTCACCAAGCTAAAAGGGAACATGAATCAACTAAGGAAATGCATAAACATAGCAAACAACATCTATAACTATTCTCTTCGATGGCCTCGTGGAATCAGAAAATACAAAGAAAAGTTGGAATAAATTGAAACAGAGCTGAATAGTATTGGACAAGATTTTAACATGTTTCAGGATCAAGATGGTGCAATTAAGAAAAGGATTCAAGAATTACAGATAGAGCATATAAATGTTCAAACACTAGAAATAGGATTGTTGACACTTTTTGGAAAGTGAAGGACATAACAGAATGCAGACTGGAACAGTTGATTGAGATACTGAGGAAAGGAGAGATATTAGAAGAAGCTATCACCATTCCTGAATCCCTCATCAAGATTATCAACCAAACATCTGAAACAACAGAATGATCATAATCATCGAGATTGGAGTAGAAGCATGGAAGAATTTTCTTCTAGAGATGAAGGAAAAATACAAAATAATCTTCTAACACAAGTAGCAGTTGTATTTCTTCAAAATTTTGAACTAGTTTTTGAATAAGAAAGTTTTTTTTGGTTTCACTCCAAAAGGGATTATTGTAGGAAAATATTTTTTATTGGTTTTTCATTTATTTCAAAGAGGGAGAGAGAGCAGTGAAAAATTCCTTATCAATTCAGGGTGAGTTGTGACAGCTATGACTTTTTGAAGTCTTGAAGGATTGCAGTATGTTGGTTCTGACACTTAGTCATTTTTCACTAAGTATTGCCATCAATGCCAAAGGGGGAAATTGTTGGCATATGGCTTCTATTGTTGTCATTGATGGAAACCTAATTCATTGATCTGGTCTGCACTTTAGTATTTGTCCATACCAAGAGACAGAGTGAAGAATAGGGTATCTAACTGAAGTTGAATCTGTTTGCATTACCAATTTATCAGTTTGGGTTGTGGATCTCAGGGAAGGTCATTGGGTATCTAGAATATCTTATTCTCGAGTTAGGAGATCTGGTTGATTTATTTTTTGTTTAATAGTGCTAGAAGTCCAACTAAGTGAATATGGTGTGGTGCGGATGTTCGAGGCGAAATTGTTTAAAGTATTTTCGAGTTTGAGGATTTTGTTTTGGGTCCTCACTATATTGTGGTTGAATTTGGTTGGTGCGCATTGAAAATCATTTGTGGATTGAGCTGACGGTTTGTAAATATTTTATATTTTATTGAAGCTGACATATGGTTGATTAAATCTTTTGTTGCGGATATATATAAGCGATCATTCATATCATTTTGGTGTGTGAATTGAGTGTGTGAAGTATGTTGTGAAATTTAGAATGATAGTCGAGTGATTATGCATAGTTTCTCTTGTGTATAAAAGGATTTGTGATGTGAATGAAAGTAGATAGAGCAGAAGAGCAGAATCAGACAAGCAGGTCAAGAATGTGACTGATGAGCTTAACCAGAACTGTAATCAGGTATTAGCAAATGCTATTCTCTCAGTTCAAATCTTTTGGATGTAATTCAAATCCTTTGTAAGATAGTGAGTCTTCTTTTTGTATCTAAGCAGTGAGCTCTAGGCAGTGTGCATGAATGCATGTACATTCCCCATTTGTATAACACCTATATTTGAGTACTCAAATTTTAGATTGACCTCCACCGTGGTTTTTCCCTTAATAGGGTTTCCACATAAAAATCCTTGTGTTATGGTGTTGTGGATGATTTCTTTATGTGCTTTCATCTTTCTTTTAGTTCAATGTTGTACGTGGTTTAAAGATCAGATTAATAAAGTTAAATTTTGCATAACACTAATTCACCCCCTCTCAGTGTTCCCTGATTCCAACATAAGTAAGTGAGCAGCTAAAACCCTAGATAATTAGATTGAAAGTGTCGGTAGAGGAAAAGAAAAGAATTGAAGAATGTCTTAATACAATGGTGCAGAATAAATCTGATGAATGCACTAAACTTGAACAAGAGGTAGTAAACCTGAGGATTGAACTGGAGAAGGAAAAACTTTGTGAGAACAATTTCAAATCTAGCTCCAATAAGCTTGGAGAATTGCTTGCTATACAGAAATCAAGTAAAGACAAAGTTGGTTTGGGAAATGATGCAAGTGAAAGTTCTAAGGCAAATCAAATGACTCAGGACAAAGGGAAGCAAAAGAGAAATTCAAGGAATTTTGCAAGAAGACAGCCTATGAGATAGCCTAATGCACAAAGGTATCCCTCTTTCAATGGTATTTTTTTTCTTGTAATAAATATGGTCACAAAGCAACAGAATGCAGGAGCAGGATGAATCAGAATCAGTTTTCTAGCTCCTTCTCTCGACAATATTTTTCATGCAAGAAGATTGGACATAATGCTACTGATTGCAAATCCTAGGTGAGAATGATCAATCGGGTGATGATGAAAAATTTTCATGGAGGTAGAATGAATCAATCCTTTAATGGCTACTGTTATACTTGCAACAAATTTGGACATAGAGAAAATCAATGTAGGTCAAGAGGTAATGGAGGTCAGACTAATTAGAAAAGGGTTGTCTACTATAATTGTAATAAACCTAGACATATCTCAAAGGTTTACAGAAGTAAGAAAGGAAAGCAATCTACTTCGATAGAGAAGAATGATCTGATAAAGAAGATTGACAAAGAAGAGATGAAACAAGAGATGAATAAGATATGGAAGAAGAAAGAGGAAGAAGAAGAAAAACTTGAAACTACTAATGTGTTTGTGCCCTCATCTAGTACAGATGATTTATTCGGTAATTAGACCTAGCATGGTCTTAGGGGGAGCATTATCAGAAAAATTATAAAACCCTCTGATGTATGGCGTGTCAAAGGTTGGCACGAGGATGGAATGTGAAGAATGAATATTCAGAGGTTTTGGAAAAAGAACCAGAAGAAAACATGTTGGCATGATAATTTGTAAACCGAATTAGGGTTTTCTATGTTGGGAAGAAATTTTTTAGCAACTTTTTGATGTTTGTCACATTTAATGCATTTTAGAGTAAATTTGATGGTGTATAAGTTGAAATTTGTGAGTCTTCTTGATTAATTGGGCATTTGAAGAACTTGAATCATGCCCTAGAACGATCCTAAAGTGATCTTGAAGCAATTCTGAAGGGAATTCAAAGAATTTGTCACAGGTAATCTAGAATCTTTTCTCAGTGTGCAAAAGGGGAAGAAAAATGAAGAGGTTTTGATTAAGAAATTTGAGAAAGCACAGAAATGGACAGAGAATCGAGTGGCATCATTCTGTTGAAGCTGAAAGGATTTAAATTGGATGAATTTTATCATAGAAAGATGAAAGAAATGGAACTAGGGCTGAACAAAAATGAATTACAAAGCATAAAAACCCTAGGTATGGATTTGTGGAAAGAATTTTCATGGTGTGTTGATAAAGAGTTTATTTTGTTCTTGTTGAATCATTTCAAGAACAGCAACATTATACTAGACAAACCCTACTTAATCTCGAAGGAAGTGATCGAAGCGATTACTGGCTTATGCAGTATTGGGGATCTTCCTAGAAAGAAAACTATGAAGTACAAAGATGTGGAGGAACTAACTAGCATTAGTAAAGACCCTCGAGCTCTATTGATAAACACTCTCGAGGATTTGGTTGTAA